>LOND01028466.1:27804-66993 GCA_014220965.1 Paragonimus kellicotti | reverse complement strand
TCAGCACTTCTAGGACTGCTGCTAACGAAGATGTGCATTCGCTAAGCAAAAGTCCTCATTCACAACTTACTCCTACCTACGATGTTGTCAACGATCACTTACGGAAGCATGTTCAACCAACTAATTTTGAAGTTACTGATGAGTAGCCGGGGATGTTCAACTTGTAATTCTTAAGTGCTTGAAACGATCTCTCACAGATAGAAATAATCGTAATTTCATTCTAACACTGCAACTCAGACCTCCCGTTATAATTCCACAGACCAGTTGCAAACTGCGTTCCGAAACAGGCTTATTGCCGAATTAAGTCAACTCGATCTGTTCTGCAGATTATTGCTTTTGGAAAAGCCAAAATTCCAATACGTACGTAACTGTATGGCAATATTATTTGTCCGTCACTGGCTATGTTAGAGTGTTGATTGTCATGTGTATCATTCTGTTACACATCCTTGCGTGCGCCTAAACATTTGTTGGAACGACTAAATATACCAACGGCACCCAATGCACTCGAACTGTCACTTACTTTCCTTTCCGTCGTATTGTCTTTTCGTCTAATCTCTCGCTTGGTCGTCAATTTGTTCTCTATTTACTTACTACTTTATTCTCGACCAGTTTACTTGATTTCCTTGATTGTACAAACTGATGGATCTTTGTGAATCGAACATCCTTCGAAGTCAGTGGGCATTTTTCACGCGCGTACTGTATACTTGTATCTAACCATGCTTTATGCCATCTTGTACCGTTTAATTGCTGTAGATATTGAAGAAATCAAATCGGGACTACCGTCATCTGTATCTCAACTCATTTTGGCAGTCCCCACTTTTGGGGATCTCGATTCAAAAGTGTGGTTCACTGTGATAGAAACAGAATTTACCAATCGACGTATAACTATTAATTGGGACAAGTTTTCGCAATTCATATCGCGCCTTCCTCGCGATGTGCACCCTTTTGAAACTAGAGAGGAGAGAAAAGCTGCTTTAGATCCAACTCTGCCAAATACTTATGTAACGACTATGACAAACAATGTCGTTTGTAGTCCCCAAATATTTGAATATAGTGCGCCTAAATTTTGATTTCCAATTAATCACCGAATCTGGGATATCTCATTGTCAAGGACATTGTGAGTAGTCATTCGGATTCATTTTACTGCAACTTACCAATTAGGCATTTCACTCAGACGTGGTAGGACGTTTAAACTATGGAGCATGACTGAGGCTGGTCAGCATGAGGCATCATGCAATGCAGTTCTGCTGTGATGCTTGCTTTAATACAGTGTCAATGTATGTATGACGAACCGTACAAATCGCTAGCTACAAATCAGTTGGACTGAATCTAACTAGTATATGACGGTGCCCAGTAGAGCCCGACAAGTTGCGGTAAACTCGAATACAATACAGCCTACTTTTCGTCGAATCAACCAATGTATTTCAACTGAAGATGGTCAATCAGTCTGGTAATAATGAGGGAGGCGGGAGAACGTAATGTTTAGATCTCGGGGCTACTGCTTCCGGACAAATAGAGAGACGTGTGGATAGCACACAATAATCCTTTACAAAGTTTATCCTGGACAATAACCAAACAGTTGATGTGGATGCCAAATATTCCATTGCCGAGGTGCATAACTCAGACTTGTGCAGCTTAACATAATATGAACATGGATAGTAATCGTGGAACTGGATTGTATTAATTATAGTGGTTACGAAGTATGCCTAATTGACCAAGTCCGGGAAATACCACCGAAGAAGAAACAGCTCAATAACTTATGAGTTTATGAAGTGAACAAACAAAAGTCAATGTCACACCTTGAATGATCAGATGAAAACAAGTGGCCACTAAAAAATAAACAATGTAAACAAGCAAATAAATAAGTGGATTGCTTTAAGAAATGTGATGAAAAAGAAGAAACGGTGCATAGCGCAATGAAAGGATATCACTTAGATGGGCTTTAAAAAAAAGAAAAAACAACAGTAGTTGAGCGTGTGTCACAGAAAAAACATTCCCTCCACTTGTGAACTGTGGACACAGAACCGTTCATTCTCAAGAATTCCTTGGAGGTTTTGAATGCCGTTCAGCCACTCACGCGCACGAAACGCGGCCAAATGTGAATAGTAGGTAGGGGCCGGGTAGGACACACTTCTACTGCAACGCATATAAGCATGACACAAATAGAATGTGAAAGCCTGTAGGGCGTCCGAAGACCAGTTGGAATCGTCATACATAACATGATACTTGACCGGTTTAGATGTACCCTGTAAAAAACAGACAGCTATGTATTAGTCATGCTGATCCGACGAGGTAGATGAACACAAGGGAGTCCTGATGAGCACAGATTGCAAATGAAACACGTACAATTAGCCGAACATGATTAATGGGAGGACAGGTTTAGAACTCAGCAAAGTGCAGAATGGGTCAGTAGGGGGTACTTAAAATCTACTCGTAGGACCTGCATGTTTTTATAATGCTGATTTGACCGAGATACGTTCAGTTTTAAGCTTAGAAAACACAGGAGGGCTTACTGCAATGATGCACACTACATAATATGGAAACTGCATATGATAACGCTGCCCAAACTCACACAAGTTCGAATTCGCAACCATGTAATTAATGAAAGGCGTTAAAATCACCGAAGTGTCTCGAGCCCATTCGGCTTTTGCAAAGAAATAAGATGTGGAAGATGACAATGTTTCTGCACTCGTTCTACTGGCTCAAGCCAACTCCTCCTAAAAAATGAACTAAACCGAGTAGAGTTCCTCTCGATAGGTACAAAATAAATGATCATGTAGAACTAAAAAAACGGATAGTTGTGTCCTAATGAAAAAGGATTACACAAACGTAAAACAGTCGTGGTTGGCCAATCCCTCCTGGCGGGATTAGTTAAACTGAAGGTCAATGCGTTACTTCCACTGATAAATTAAATAAATTGGCAATCAACAGAGACAAGCCAATGTGTATCACATGAGGTACATCTATGAGCCACGGCACGAGCAAGTAGCCTCTTGGTAATAACGACAACTGCCGAGCTCGCAGTTATGGATTCCATAACGGATTACCGCGATTGCCCCTACCTAGGTGTCAAAAGCCCGACAGCATAAAGCTCCCACGTGTGGCACAGCATGTCCTGTGATTTATAAACCGTGAACCATTTAATCACCCCATGCGTTGTCCGAACCCGGACAGATACGCTTGCACAGATATATACTACAAACTTTGAGTAGCAAGTATACGTCTACGGCAAAATGGGCGGCCAAATACCGTAATCAAAGTCAAGTTGTGAAAGGTTCATTAATCATTATCTCAGAACAACTTGTGAACCATCGATAATTTGTTCTATTCGTGACGTTTCAGTTCTAATTAATAAAAAACGGGTAAACAAACTGTACTTCTTAGGTAAACCAGCTACCATTCATATATTTAAACTGTGTATCGGTGTTCAAAATTGAAGAATATCACTTCACATGAGCTATCAGGTGAACATCAAGAAAAAAATTATCAGACAAGTTGCAAGTACATGTTCCAACCACGGTGTATGTGCGAATTCACGTGTTTTAAGCTACTGACGTGCCCAATTTTTGTCGCAATTGACAGACATCAACTACGGCCCACTAACCTTGGTAAAAAAAGCGAACCCTGATCTATTCAATCAATCGTTAAGAGAGAGCTTACAGCTTCTTCGTCACAAAGCAGTTAGCGGTAGGAGAGTGGCGACCACGCTGACTGTTAGTAGAATGACTGAACATTCCAACACCCGATACATAGAAGATATTGGCCAGTCTACGAATACCATGGTAACATGAGGGAAAAAGTCTTGTGAAACAAGAGCTGAAAAACGAAGTAATTCAGGGAAACGAAACCAAACAGTATTTCCAAATGACTTCAAAAGTAGTGAGAGAAAGAGATGGAAATCCTCACTGTCTATTGTTGACATAGCAGACAAAAATAATGGTTGGCTAGTGCACCGATGAAGCAAGCAAGCTAGAACCAATTCATACCTGGATGCCTTCGGCAGAACACAAGTAGAAATCAAATTCACGGTGATGGGTGACCTCCCTATCAACCACAGTGCCAGGATCAACATTGCCAGTTCTGTTTCTTGGGTCGCTATGCAGAAAAATAGATAGATGAAGGACAATCATCAATCTCACGCATTGTGAGACAATGCATTCTGTCAGCAGCCGTCATATTCAGAGGGAACGCAGCATAAATATAATCAGAAATTGGTGACTCGTGATAGCGTCGACTGATAAAAACGAGACGAAACAACGACGAAGAACAAACGGACAAATTGATGTCCATAGACCAAGTGGAACTGATTTTAAGGAGTCAACAGGAGTCATTCCATATTTGTGAGAGTGAGCGATACAAAGTTAACTACCAGCGTCTAATCAACACTACTGTTTCAGTTTAGGGAGCCATAGAATACGAAGACAACACAACAATTGACTGAATTGTAAAAACGTGTCGCGTGACACACAACACAGTGACTGCTTGTGCTAACCGATTATACCGTTTTAATGCTACCAACATTTTTGCTTAAGTCAAATGTCTTTACGACATACGTCGTGTTAAAAATACCGTTAGTATGAGACAGATATGATGGGCGAAGCTACTGGTGGCGCAGACGTACAATGAACAGCCACAAGTGTAGGTATCAGTTAACACTGAATTGTGCAATCAAGCTATTTGTAAATAAAACTCTACCAGTTGCGTTAAGCACTCCATTAGGCAGGAACCGTTAAGAGCCGATGCAGTCTACAGAAAAATCCACACTTCTTTTGTAAATAGAGAACTTCGCCACACAGCTACTTTAGGAAAGCTTCATAAGTTCTTCAATACACAGCAATGGTTAAAAATAAACCAAACCTTAGACATTTCATTCAAGTAAATAACACAACGAAAGAAAAACGTTTAGGTGTTCAAGTCAAAATCTTGTACTGCTTACAAAGTCAACATTGTGCTTCTATGTGAATATTTTTCGCTGTAAAATTAACGAGATATTTCAGAAACTGGAGATATATTGACTACAGCTAAGCAACAGAAATCCGAAGATCCACGTGGACATCCCTTGTCCACGTGATAAACTATCGCAAAGTGACAAAATATGAGACAAGCTCGTCAAAAGAGAGATGGGCTCATGAAACAAGTCACGGCTTTTCGAACCAAATACGGCGAAGGCAAAAGGCTGAGAGGTTAGTAAACGAACATTCACACATGAACTAACAAGAATGGTGGAGACGTACGTTTCTCAGGCATGAAACGTATGTGATGTCGTTTCTGCACGACAATATATGTGATCGCCGGTTGGTAGTCCGGACGCAGCTTCGTGCACGCATTCTGAATGGCACGCAGCTCTTCAGTTAAGACGGTCTGGAACTGCCCTTCAGATACACCATCACGATAGAAAATTAGTTTAGTCGGAAAATCATATTTCCGAATGTAACACTGAAACAAAGAATTAAATATTTATGGAAAAAAACCAATACCCATCTTCAAAAAAAAGTTACCTAGTAATGCAGCACAGAAGTGAAACGAAAACAAACTCACGGACAGATAAGGCATCAAATTGTAGAGGAGTTTGGTGGGTAAACAGAGGAAAAGGAAGGTCCTTTATTTTTGCAACATCGAACAATTTCTACCAGCACTGAAACCTGGAAGTCACACATCAAACTGGTATGCCTGCAACGAAATCCAATGCAAATGGACAAGACAGAAAAATCTTTCTGTCTTCGACAAACGACAATTGAAGACTTAAGTTAAAATTTTGCACTCGTAAGTACTCTGTCAGTTAATTAGGTGGAATCCGATCCTCATGTAATACAAGTTGTTCACACACTGAAAAGCTACAATTGACCGGCAATGAATATAACCTAACAATCAACGATAACCGGAAGATAAGAAAATTAAGATATCAGGGGTGAGACGGAAAATTTCAAGATCGGAGGCAATATAGTGGATTTCTGTTTGGTTCGCCATTCAATAAGCTCAACAAACATTCCCGAGTTGCAAGAAATGGCGAACTAACAGTAATCTAGCAATTTAGCTTTAGTAGTGAACAGGGCTAATTAACGATAGGAAGTTACATAAGAAATACGATGAACAAGAATTCTTCAAACGGGGTAACGCCATTATTAACGGCAGTAACATCCGGTCTCTATTGTTATCCACAATACAGTTCAATGTCTTCATCTACGGTCACTGCTTTACGATGTGATCTCCTACATCGAGGCAATTATGTATTCATAAGAAATTTGGATCCACTCAATCACAAAAGAAAGCGTTTCCAGGCTACGAACAGCCTGGTTGCTATCCATGTAATTTTTACTTAAAATGAAGATTGAGAAAAACGTTTAACATACTGAGAATGATTTGTGGCAAACTTGTCCGAGAAAACGATACTCACTGAGTCGCTTAATAGATATTCCACAAATTTCTACGATTCTTTTACGTATACACTTTCCCCCGGGCCTGCACATCTCCTACCTGACTAGCTGTCACAACCCAAACGTCGTGTACGGTTTATCAAAAAGTGCACTACGTAAACGATTGAAATTCATCTTATAGAGCGTTTGTATTGTGACACACGTCCAACGGAACACAGCTCGCACAATTTGAGAGGAGCCGTATTTTGTAAATCAGTATCATGCAACTCAGCTACTCAGGTAACAAAGCCATAAGAGGTCACATCCGTACTGATCATGGGTACCGGGGAATAGTGCGCAAAAGTTCGAATACTGCATCGAGTGTAAATGACATCAGACGGAAGCTGGATATTAGTCGGTCGATGGGCACTGTTACGGGAATCCTGAAAAAATGTTTTAATTTTAATTGGTCGAAAATTTAGTGGAGTTAAAGAGCTGGTTACACATCGTGAAGCACAACGATCACTATGAACAGACAGAAACGTGTCATGAACAGAGGAATGGGAAATGGTGGCATTCGGTAATGAGAAGAGTCAAACCTGATGGACTAGCAAAATAACTGAACTGCTAGCAGGACTTGAAAAAAGAAACAATGCGGCATCACATGTGTCTATTGGAAGATGCCCATCTCTTGATCTAGGACTTCTCTTGCTATGTTCTGAGCCTACTATACGAATAGTTTGACTCTGCTATCACGCAGCCTCACTTAAGAACCCTTAGACTGAAACATTACGGTAGAAGACCCAGAAACACAGCTGATAGCGCGTATGGTTGAGATAAAGCTATTACAGAGTCCCAGAACAATGGGACGTCAAATAGCAACAGAACACAATTCGTCGCAAGGACCAATCACGAGAAAGTAATGAACGACGAAATTAACAATGGTTCATTAGTCAGAGCAACACAACCGTAAGGATTTGGTGAACGAGTTCGGCATTACACTTTCTGTTTGAAAAAGCAAGCGTAACACATCAGCCAGAAAGCTTCGAATTGATCTGAAATGGTTTAACTAGGGTCCTGGTTTCATTGCTCCATCTACTGTATTCCCTATTTTTGGTTTTGGGTTTTGCTTGACAAGCTGAACTGGATGTAGATACTGATGGTAAGTTAAAGGAGTCCGTGAGTACATCGAGTGGACTAGGTGATGTATCGATGGTATCCATCGTGTTGGCACCCGTCTTTTACGGCTCTATTCGTATGGTGGATAGAATTCACTGTCTAGTGCACACTGCCATGTCAAATAGATAGCCAGTAACTAATTGCTCGAGTTTAGATTAGTCTCGGAAATATGCAAGGTCTCTGACGCTGAACTATCATTTCTGGACGTCATTTTGGCGACTAAGGGTTTCATCCACATGAGTGTTTCTAGTACGATCATCTGGTTCACCGAGCCGGAATGCATAAAAAGTACTGGGTAGTTGTCGTCCAACCAACCGCTGAGGTGGTAGACAATCCTTAACAGTCGGATTGGGTATAACAAGATAATAGAACAATAATTAATAAATTGCATCTTCGGGAGTTGCGTACCTGTTGGTACTCTGTACTGTCGTCGGACACAGGCATATAAAGAAATCCGAATCAACAGAACGACAAATGAAGTATCGGAATGGTGCTTTGCGTTGCTGCACATTCCATTGGAAATAATTCCGGCCACCCACAATGATCACAATCAGCTAATGGGTCCATCGGCGTGGAGCGGCGAATTTGGCATGTAGACAAGACCACAAAGATGCTGAGAAGAGTCAAGATTGTAATGGGACTTTTGTAACATTCTTAGCGTAGCATTGATCCCAAGGCAATAAACAAAAATTCGCGTCAGGTACTACAAGCAACCTACACTCGGATGAGCTGTATGAGACCGTTTCGGAGCACCATAGTGAAATAACACCGGAGTGAATATTCCATCTGCAAACAGTACAATGATTTGACAGTCGATAACGAACCGATGCGGTTATTGACTCAAATGAAATACCGGCTACGATGCCCGTACATAACTGAAAATTTTCGGAATTGTCTAATCATCTTTGGCGGCGGACCAAACGTGCTGATAGCACACGAACAGAGTCGGTAAATATCTGATTGCCATAATTATCGACTGTAATGGCGACTACGACCATATTGTCTTCTGAAACAGTGTGCAATTCAATTGATCGTGCAAGAACATCTGTTCAATCGAAGTCTGAGGTGCGTAGGTAGTAGAGCTCAATATTATGGTCAACAACACAGTGGCCCATCTTTGCAATCGACTGGCTGATCATAATAGATTACTTTTTACAGAACCAAAACTAAAACGGTAGTGACATGTGGTCTGCGAGTAGCACAAAGCAATTTGTTGAACTTTCCCATAATAAATATAACTGCTTTACTTTCTTTTCTATCTGTCTACAATTCTGTTCAGCGGACGCGATCGTTCGTGTTGCATGGATGCTCGCTTTCAGTGTCATTAGAAGAAAAGTGCATAATGACGGCACCCACAACGAGTTCGTGTATCGATGACAATCCCGAGCTGCAGATTAGGATCGATATGGATGGGAAAAAGATTAGAAGTGAGCGCCGATTTTGTCAAACGCTCCTTGACACACTTATGACTAATGCTGGGTGGTACCGTTGTCAACAGCTAGTTAAGCCGCGCATAAGCCTCATTTATGGTGAGGAGGAATAGTGTAGTGCTCACTAGACTCAGAGAAGATAGGAGGGTTGTTGGGTCAGCAGACGATGTCATATTCTGAATGCCAATTACGTCAACAAATTCGGGACGTCCACCACTCGATCGAATATAAATCCTAAATATCTGGTCGACCGCTGAAAAAACTTGCATCTGTCTGGAAGCAAATGGAACCCAAAATCCTTCATTTTTCATAACACAATCTCGCCTGCTGAATAATTTATCCGGAGTATTATTGATCACCAGTACATTATCCGAGTACGTTGTTGAAAAATCGCCTGGGCCGCCTCAACACTAAACGGGAGACGTAACGAAACAGACCACAAGGATATTGACAGCAGAAAGCTACTTCCAATTCACATCAACCTTGATTTTCAGACAAGTCCAAATAAGAAAAATGTTTCCTATAGTTAAGCAACGTGAGAATATCGCCAGGTAACGCTTTCCAGGATGAGTCTGAAACCAGTAGAGTGGACAGCACAAACGAGTAGTGAACCGCCGACTTTTTCGACCATTACCATTGGAGCTGCCTACAATGAACACCTTGTAGACGTCATTACCCTGAAAGATTCGAACCTGTGTGACTTTCGGTTCATCAGTGGTACAGCTGCGTACAATACCAGACATTTAGGACTGAACACGCCTTGGGAATCCTGCTGAAGGTAAAAATTAGCTTGACTATAACAATAAATCCTCGAGGTAAACACTTCTGCATGGCGTCTCAAATCAAACACAATATGGGAGTCAAACCGCTTTTTCGGAAAGACAGTTATCACACTAACTAACGGAACCATTTTTCTTCTCCAGGTGGTTGGCTACGATCGATGTTCACGAATACACCGTTTACTAAATCTGAACACGCACAGTCTGTCTGGGTATTCAATTTCATTCTCCGCTTTCTTCACTGATCGCCGAATGCGGACATAGATGAGACCTGAATTTCCACCTCTGCTGATTCACCAAAACGAAGATCACTGAAGAGTAATCTGAGCGAACCGCTCGTTCTGCTAAATTAATTAGGCTGACGCAGTGCAACCGCCGAACACAAACTGGTTTTGAAGGTAATGAACCCCTCCGAACATTCAATGACAATGTTCGTCAAACAAAATCGATTGACGGTTGGTAACTATCTCAACGAAACTGTTGTGAAGCAAGTAGAAACCGGAAACAATAGACAAATAAGAAACTTAGCACTATACCGTAACACACAGAACAGATGGAAGTAGGGAGAGGATACGTGAACTTTAGTGAGGACATCGAGACGGAGGTAGTTATAGAAATGGAAAACTTAGCATCCAGCGTCATCTGAAAGCTGTTTTGCTGATGACGCCTTACTTTCACTTACAGCTCGGTTGTTTGTTTGCAAGGTGTAGGCACCTTGATGTTGAATGTTTGAATATAGACGTAGCTATTTTTAGTAGTTAGGTCCCTCCTCTCCCTTCCTTTTTCTTTTCTCTTTTTATACAGGTTTCCTTTTCCTTCTTCTTCGTGGTTGTGTGGCAGTTAAGCCTCAGTGCGAACCACTGATGTATTGCTGTCTACGATGACCGACTCACAGAGTCGGTGGCTTGAGACGTTAGGTGAGATGGCGGCTAATCGAGCTCAGTGGCGTGAATGTTGTCGTTGTTTGGCCGAGTTGTCTGTGAAGTGAGTGCACTTAATGATGCGGGGCAGTGAAAGCCGTAAGGAAGCTGTCTTGCTGATGACGCCTTACTTTCACTTACAGCTCGGTTGTTTGTTTGCAAGGTGTAGGCGCCTTGATGTATGTTTGAATATAGACGTAGCTATTTTTAGTAGTTAGGTCCCCTTCCCTCCCTTCTTTTTTCTTCTCTTCCTATATAGGGTTTTTTCCTTCGTGGTTGTGTGGCAGTTAAGCATCAGTGTGAACCACTGATGTATTGCTGTCTACAATGATGATCCGGCTGCACGGTATAAACTACAAATCGTATAAACCAGCTAATTAATCTACTATAAGCTGATTCGCAGAAAACCCGTTGGTCATGAAACAATTAAGTGTTACTGCTTGTTCCACTCAGTGAATTCAAACCAAAGACCGCAGGCATTCTCACCTTGAGCAGTTCCTCCATCATACTTTCCATCTGATCAATGATCTCGCGTATCATACGATCGGCACTCCGAGTAGTGGCCTGCTGTCGAACCACAGCAGCATATCGTATGAGATCCAAACTAACACTCCCAGTCACGGCAGCCACAGACTTCCGCAACTCTTGTACTTGTGTTGGCGAAGGATGGGTCACATCGGCACCAAATACCATGAAACGATCGCCTGCGTGACTATGTGTCAGTTCCGGTAGGATCCAGTTAGTACCGCCAAGTTTGCCGTTGATTTTTAACAACAAGTTTTCTACATGAACGAAAAATATGCACGCATAAGAATTTACCGGGTTTGGGTTCCTCCATCTGGTCATGGTTAAACGAAGTTGATAAGAGTGAGAGCTCATGAAAATTATGCAATGTACGTAGCCCGATACATACGAACTAGCCTGAGACAAACAATGGACACCGGTTGAAAGCACAAGCAGATGGGTTGAAACAGGAGAACAGTCGAAACGATGCAACCTGATGTGATGCGCAGCTAACATGTTGAAGAGTACCATGGCCAAAATATGATCAACGCATCGACTAATAGGTTTGATTTTCCTCAGTTTTCTACAGACCGGAACACGGTACGGTGAAATTTGATAACAGGATTTACGAATTTCTGAAGTATGAGACAAACAAAACAACCATGACTCTACCGGCTGGAAGTGTGTCACTTCACGTTCGCGCATTCCAGAGTTAAAACGGTAAATACTAGCCTATAACGTGCACTGAGAACTTCTCGGGCAACGTGCAACAGAGAATCCCAAACGAAGAGACTCCATCTGCAAAATCCATAGAAAATCAGATGCAAACAGTTCGTTGTGAAGTTGATAAATCTCCAGCTGTAGAGCTTGTTCTACTCCTCATGTATTGAAACAGTGACCGGTATCTAGTAAGCGGTCTAAAAAAATTCGCGTGTATGAGCAAAAGGTCTCTTTACAGCTGTTGGCAATGTGAGGAAAAACGCATATACCACATTACGGAATAACATAGCCTAATGAAATTTGTTGATTTCAGCACATCCAGATGCAGAATGATTTGTTGGAATACAACATTACAGTACCACCACGTTGGCATTGCCCTCAACATCGTCATAGACAACAATACATTAGTGGTTCTCACTGATGGTTCAGCCATTTAAAGCTGTATAAACGTAAGGACCGAACAAACGAACTCGTTTGGCAGTCGCTATCACATACCCGCTTCTTAACCTGTTCGGTATTCACTCGTTGGTGCCACCTGACACGAACGATCGAACGCAGACATCGATGACCAAATATCTGAGGAAAGTTCACGTCCTCTACCTTGAGCGAACAAACTCTGCAGCCGCAGATTATAACAGCCCTCACTATCGTCTTATATATGGGACATTTGAGCATCAGAGAGATCCCTCTCTGTTGCCAGAGATGTCCTAGGACAGAGCATATCGCCCAAGTCTTGGAGATACGTCGCCATCGTCAGAGCAGTTTTGCAGAAACGCATGGCACTTTGACGCTCAAAAGCGCATTCCGAAGAACTTAGCAGAGTGCGAAATAGCGTCTATCATTATCTGTGCTGCTTGACAATTGTCAACCAACAATCCCCTGAAGACGGCTCGGCCGAAATCAATTGATCCGGCGTCGATCTGACGTTCAACCTGCAGACAGTCCTACATTTTTTCGTCTATCACAAAATTAAATAAACATGATGACAGAAGACAGCTATGAAGCAGTCCGATCCAGGTGTCGAGAAAACTGTCAGACTCCAACCTGAGATGAAGTGTGGGAATTAAACGCAGACAGTATGTCGCCATACTTGGTCGGTACATCCCTGCGTTTAAGCGACTCTAAAAGTGTAGATCGATCCACCGAATCGAACGCACCTTTATAGTCGAGAAATACGGCAATTGTTGGTCGGCGGTACACATGACGCTGCTCCAGAATTTGGCAAAAGGTAAAAAAAATAGACCAATAAACCTTTGTCATGGAAGAAACCTTCCGAACTGCAGTGGGTCGATGAAGTATATTGGGCGCCAGAATCCTAATAAGGACCGCGGTCAAGCTGATTTCCTCATGGTTTTCACAACAGCCCCGGACACCCTTGAATATCAAGTGAACCCAGCACAGGAGGGATGGTCTCCGTCGTCCACACAAGTTGAAACAACTGAGTCAATGCCTCTACTAACGCCTCCCCACCTTCTTTGAAAAGTGCCGGCACGAGATCATCTGGGCCAGCAGCCCTATTACGATTGACAGCCGAAGTGAAATTGCAAACCGCAGTTTCGATCAGTGGTCTTAAATCTACCAACCACGGCGCTACGTTGCAAGCTGGGGGTGGCAAATTGTTCCACCTAGCCTTCTGCACTTCCTATAAATACTTATGTTATCAGCTTCGTTAACAGCTTTACTGACAGAAGGTTGGATTGTGCCAGTAGCGCGGATAGGCTGAAACAGTCTGTCAGTGTTCTTTGAAGCAAAAGCGGTTTCCATTTCTTAACTTTCTCCATTAACCAAGCCTCACGATCGGTGATCAGGCTACGCTTCAGCTTCCTACGGATATCTCTCCTAAACTTGTTATATGAACTGCCAGGAGGAATGTTCCGTCTGGCATTCTAACAACTCCAGGGATTTCTCCGAGATCCAATGTTTGTTTAACTCATGAATCATCGTGCTACTGCCAACAGTACTCGCACTATGAATGCTCTGTGATATTCGGGTCCAACAGCTAATAGGAGATTCGGGGGGAGAACTGCTAAGCTTGTTTTGTAGGCTGGTTTGATACTCATACTTGACCGACGGTACAGATTGTTTCTCAACAGACAGCTGTTGCTGAATAGTAAGAGATGGGACTTACCGGCACAGTGTAATTATGATTAGCTATATCTACTGTGGGATGGGCTGAGTAAATACTAGAAGTGGAGGTCGGGAGAGGTTTGAGAGCTAAATTTGATAGGACAGTGGGGGAGGGGTCAGCAGTAGCATGTTTTCGCCTATCCACCCTGCTGTATGCAGCAGATAGGGCGACCCGGTTTATACTGCGAGACGGCCGATGCAGTATGGATTTATTGTTGTTGTGAATATTCATGGTTGTGTGTGGGCTGAGATACTGCCAGGACGCCCAGACCTAGACAGGAGAACGATTAGGGTTCTCAACCAAAGCCTTTGGCTCAAAAGCCTGTACCGCAAGGCAGCGGTTGGGTGGCAATGTACCAGAACTGGTACTTTTTCCGGAAAAAGATGCCAACCTTCTTCCAACCCCCAACCTGGAGGACCAGGAGACTGGTTTGTCAGACCTCTACCCATTGGCCTGCCTGGTATGAGTGACTGTCGGTGTGGTGCCACACCGTCCAGTTTAGCCCAACAGGTCCAGATGCGCAAGCAATCAGGTCCAGTCTTGTTTTGACAAGCCACATCGTCGTACAATGAGTGAACATGTAGGACAAGTTTAAGGTTCACGTTCTCTGCGATAAAATTTAGAACGGAAAACCAATAGAACTAACTCAACAACATATGTTTACAGAGGCAGATAAACTCACGCATGACATTCGGTTTTTTTAAAGTTCGATCCCGCACGCATTGTGTACGAATACCATAAAGGATATCACCTAGCCTCTTGATTTCTCCATAGTTGAAATCATCCAATAACACCAGTATGGCAATATTGAAGCCCTATGAAAATTTAAAAACGTCATGAAAGAACTGGCAAATATCCGGCCGAAAAATAAAACATCTAAAGAACAGCGGTGGAAGAGAATTCTGCAATCTGCCAGTATATTAACACAGAGAGTAATTTAGGCAGCTTTGTTATAACTGCTTGCCCGTGAACATTTTTCTAAAAAAAAAACATTATTCGTTCGACTCATGTAAGCCACGCAGTGGACTAATGTAGCGCGTCCAGAAACAACAGAAAGTAGCCATACATTAGTTCACAATGCACATTCAAGAAAAGGCAAATAGACGTGCTCTATTTATGAGGGAATTTGTAGTTGCATTAATGGAGTTAACATGTACAAGCTTAGAAAACTGATTCTACGATAAAAATGAAGGTTATGAGTTGAATTAATTATCACATCCAACCGTCAAATTACAATCGCACGCAAGTAATGCTCCAAGTAGCTGATCTGAGCGGAATGAAAAACAGCAACTACCTTGTTAACACCAATCAGTACGGTGCGATCAACCCTTCTCAAACAAATGAAAATAACAGATCTCACCTGACCTGTTGAGTGAGGTTTTGCAACGTTATTGCACAGCCGGAAGATTGTGTTGAGTGTACACAGAAGACAACAATCAAGTGGGAAAGGCATAGGTTAAACATTAACCACAACCCCTTCCAACACACCAGTAGCCAAATATCGAATTAATCAGCTAAGCACAGATAAAAATTATCAAACACTGTCTTGTTTCCAAAACTTGTCTTCTTTACTAGGAACTAATACAGTAAAACAGCCAACACTGTAGAAACTCAGCGCAGTAGAATGGTACAAAAGAAATGCACATAAGTAGTTCAGCGGTAGTGCCCAACAGACAAATAATGTGATATATATATGTTACCTTCGCCGGTAGCGCTTTTAACTGAGCCATCATGGCGGCCGGATAGAGATCGCCGGAATCACGGAGCTCAAATGGAATCCCATATCCTCGCGCCACATTTGGAAGTTGCTGTAACACAACGCCGCGCGCCCATGAGCCATTCTTTGAAAAAGAAACAGAAATTGACACTATGTAAATCAAACAGAACAAATACTGTTGGCTTACGTGTGCAAATAAGGTAAAAGCGTTGAGATTACATAAGCATCCGATGATTAGAAGCGAAGTGGAAAAGATAAAAGATGACACAACATATTGAGATGTGGAAGATAATCAGTTAGGACACTATTAGGTTACTTGAGACTAAACTATGCAGATCAAACCGCGTAGCGGTAATAAAACTCCCCACGCTGAAAATTAAAGCCAGCAGGTTTCACATTGAGAACACACGGACTTATTGTTCCTTATCAACCTAAAACAGAATCGATATCAACTAAGCGCTAAATTGCGTTTTGCTCACTAGCCTATTAGGCATAGTGCCTTACACTGAGCGAACTAATGTGGACTTTCTTAAATCGTACGAATACCGTGTTTTTCTCCCGGTCTTCGAAAATGTACCCTTAACTATAGTAGACAGTAATGTGGCCATCTTCAGGGTAGCTGTTTGACGTGTCTGTCCCAGTCACAAATTAAAAGCGAACACTCCTTGGGTATATGGACACGGTTGTTCAGTTTAGGGATTTAGAACAGTTCTTAAACATTGAGTACAATGGGGATGGAGTTACTGCTTATAAATATTCGAATTACAACAAAAAGTTAACCGAATGGTCACACTGCACCAAAATTGACGTTATCCTCTCAGAAAAAAGAAAAATACATGCTACTAACACAAAAAGCGTTAGTTCTCAATACAGTGAATTAATCCTAACACTAGTGAGCAGTAGGATGTTCCGATGCAGATAGCGACGAAATGGTGTCTATGGTTTGCTGGAGATGGAGATCTAAATCATCACTAGCGTTTCGGCAATAAAGCATCGACAGATGTGTGGGATGACAGAACGATTTAGAAGAATGACTAAGACAATCTGGGAATGCAAGTAAGTAACTGTATTCACATGTTGTGGTGTACTTTAGAACAACACGCTATCATAAATTAATGCTTGATGTTAGTAGACTGTCAAAAACTATACCAATAATTTGTGCCTCACTATCACTAAATTAAATTGCGCCCTGTCGTATTTTCGACAGGAAAACTAACGATACGCATATAGACTTTTGAAAAAACCTCAAGTAGTTAAGAGAGAGGAAGCGCAATAAAAACGTATAATAACATTAGTTGCTTAAACATACTCGATGGGGCGGGACAGAGAAAACGGCACCAATAATCGGCTTTCCTTCAAAGGCTTGGGTATGAAAAGACTTGGCAATCCATTTGCCCCGAGTGAGTGGACAATCCGCACCACCAAAGTTGGCAACTGGCGTCTTCAGCACACGACCCACAATAACGAGTGGCTGATCATGTATTTTTATCGATGACGCCCTCAGAAACGATTGTTTCCTTTCAGGAAAAAGCAAAAAGGAAATCGATGAGAGAAATCACGAGTTGTCTGCCATGAGAAGAGAGTCCCAGTAGTTGAACGCCAGGACTGGTACACAGCAGTCAATATAGTGATATCAGGCTGCGTTACTGCAGAGAATTAGGCAATCGACGTTCCCGCAGGTAAATTGGGATGTGTAAGAAAAGCTAAGTGTCTAGGTGAACTTCTGAGGATCGAGATGAGGGTCTGATAGCTTCATAGTTTATTGATTCCAAAGCACTTTATTTACAAAGCGTTTTCACTAGATACACAAAACTAACTGCAAAAACGATGGCTTGTTCCAGTAACCAAATTACAACGAGGAGCTGAAGAGAGTTCATATATAAATGGGTTGCAGTATGCAGTCGATTGTTATGGGCCTTCTGAAGTTAGCACTTTTTACAAAGTAAAAAGAGTTAACAAGCATTCAATTCGGGTATTTTGTCAACATGCTTCAAGGTAAACCACAGTCTGACCGTCTGAATATCCTGGTCAAAGTGTCCACTGCGTCGTGGGCAACATCTCACTGCCCACACGAGTAAACGTGTATGGGATGTTCTCTATAGAAACACCGCGTGAACACAAATAGATGTAAAACGTAAATTGTTATTTGACCACAATGGAAATAAACAGAGATACAAACCAGTCAAGGCTGGATCAACTCATTAAGAAACGAAATTGCAAAAAGATTGAATGAGTCAACAATATCGATCAAATTATTCTTTTACCGGAGGTTATCTCATTCCGCATCGCTCGTAATAATGCCATAAAGGTTCACGTTGGCTATTAGGTTGTATATAGGTCAACAATTGTTGCTGTCAGATTGACTTTGCCTGCAATCATAGCTCCTTAGTTTATCCGCTTGTGGAAAACAACGTGACCGAACTGAATATTGAAATGATTTGATTATATCCTTGTTTAGTGTCTTTATCCCGATTGACAACTTCACTCTGAAAGATCAGCAAAATAGCAATGATAGAGACAACGAGTAATCTAGGCCTACTTGGGATTTCGTGGGTTATTTTAGCGAAAAGAAATGGTATCCGCACGAAAGAACTCTGCTGACCCTACGAAACTGGCTCAGCTTGTAGTTCGGTTTTTCCGCAAAGCGCGCACTCAACAGTCAAGTATGGCCAATTTTATGCTGTAATCGAATACCATCCTTTTGGTTATATGCGGATTGTCACAGTAGCTGGGTTCTGAACGAATGTAGTAGACAGCAAGTAACTCGCTGCTATCGCACATAGAAGTTCGTTAGGTTCAATCCTTTTTCGAACACAGGAATCCACACACATCTACGTCAACAGTTGGTGAACAACGCAATGGATGAAAACAGTCGAAACAGCCATATAACGGACAATTTAGATAACCTTACTTTTGTTTTCAAAATACATACTGGAACATAAATGTTTTAATTTACTAGATTCCTTGAAGACCTCAAAAACATGTGCACAGCTCAGAAGAGCCAAATCATAGAAACCGCTTAAAGATCACGGATTTTTTCAAAAACTGAACTCCAGCCTTATAACGTTGTTTATCATTTGATTGTTAGGTTCGAATGATTATTCAGTCTGGATGGGTCATCGAGTAACTCTCAATAGCACGTGAAGAGCGACAACACACAGCTTGCAGTAGACGACCCACCACTTCGTTGTTCAGAATGCGACGCTCGAGAATTTTCTTTCAAGCTACCTTCAGAGTCACGACATTAACGGAGAATCAACCTAACACAGGAAGCCAGCTTTTATCTTTTGCTAAAAGATGCCACGTGTAACTGAAATATGCACATCATCGTCAATGGAGTGAATCGGCATCCCTGCAATGGGATCATTAGTCTTTCTTGTCCTTTTTTTCCAATGCACTTCAATAGGGTTTCCCTTGATTCGATCAACTTGCCACCAACAATCTTCAAAATTACCGACACGGTTCTCAGTGTTGCAGGTACCCACCGTCTACTATGGTGGGTTCAGCATGCCACTGACAGATGACGTCACCGAAACACGAGAAAAGCAGGAAACGCTTTGTCCACACCTTATCTCAAAATGATTTAGCAGATGTGCGTGGTACATACTATTCAACGTGTTGCAGAATGTATCCACTCACTGTTTACCGAAGTCAAGTAATTAACTGCCATCAAGAAACGAATTTTAGTTAGGAAGGCATCAAGGACACGCGCTTTGCCTGATGTGACGTTCCGCAAATTACCGCTCGTTTGGACATACGGACTAAATACGTATCCTTCTACTAGGGGCAACACGGAACGATGAAGAAATTTATCATCATAGACAGCAATACATCAGTGGTTCACACTGATGCTTAACTGCCACACAACCACGAAGAACAAAAAAAAAAAAAATATAGGAAGAAAGAAGAAAAAGAGGAGGGGGGGAAGTGGACCTAACTACTAAAAATAGCTACGTCTATATTCAAACATACAACATCAAGGCGCCTACACCTTGCAAACAAACAACCGAGCTGTAAGTGAAAGTAAGGCGTCATCAGCAAGACAGCTTCCTTACGGCTTTCACTGCCCCGCATCATGTAGAAATTTGTGGCGAACGGCAACATTTTCAAGATTCGACAGACTGCCATGCGAAAGCCTTCTGAAGCAGACGATGAGGTTGTGGTTCGTGCATCCGTCAAACAATTGGTGGGTATAGGAATGACCTAGTTCTGAAACACAACATATTGAAGGTGTCAGATGCATTTTATACTGATTAGCCTAGTCGTTCATCATAGTCTATGTGGCCTTCAACTTTTTGGGTATTTTTACCATTTCTGGGTATACAAAATGTGCCTGCGCAGACTGTAAACATTTCCTGAGACCTAAAATGTTTTACTAACGCTTTAGAATACTTATGGGGAGGAAGTGTAAACATATCTTTCTTAGGGTATAGATGCTTCACACGTGTTTTGCTGTTTGTTGAGAATCCAGACGATTCTGTGCGAACATAAAGTGTTGGCCAAAATATATGACCTTTGTACCCAGTCAAGTCGTTATACACTCTGGGACTGGATGAATCTTAGACAAATGTTAATCAAAAATCACATTTACTAACGACATTCATCGTCAACCACTAACATGGTTACGTTAATGTACGAAATATTTTTTTAAAAAAAACGCAGGTTCATAATATGCGCCGTTTACAATATAGCGTTCGTTCTTTTTCAACAGTTGGCTACTACGGAGTCACACACAGTTCCAGACAACACACTTGTCGATGGCTATCCAAAGCCGAATTGATATACACAAGTATTATTGCTATATGCGGTGGCATAAGCAATCTAGTGTACATTCAGAGTATAAAGTGCACGGTTTAAACTGTATAACATGTTTTATCGCTTGCCTGATTTCAAATTCCCCACTTCACAAATGTGGGATCTGAGAATTACAGCATTCTGCATGAAAAAGTGAAAAAATCGTTTTAACGGTTTAGCGTTTTTGTACACAAAACAGAAACCAAATGCAAAAACATACTGGGATAACACCAATCTGAGAAAATCTTGAATTTCCTTGAAACGCAACTGAGGTGGCTTAGCTGCCACTCGGATAATGTCAGACGATATATCGTATTTGCGTGGATTTGGTGATTGGAACGGCATAATGTCAAGCAGCTCCATAGGCATATATTCTTCCCGACTTGATTTGATCTAAAAGTGCGAAGCGCATGTACATAAACCCAAACTGATAATGAAGAGTAATTACTTTTACGCATGGGAGGTCATATCTCAATTTGAGTCCGTATTTCGTTTCAAAATAGTCCTTTACAGTCTGTTTTAACTCCAAGATTATCAGTTTTGAAGCCGGTTCGAGGGAAATTCCATGAACTGTAAAACGACGAACGTGACCTGCCAAACAAGAATAGAAAACGAAGGGTTCAGAGTGAGAGAAAATGACCGGACTATATAAGTGACAATACACGTAGACGCCGAAAATTTTGAGAGCCGTGAAGATTTGTAATCGCCATTACACAATATGTTAGCAAAGTAAATTCGTGATATTTCAAATATGTCAAAAAAAAAACCGATGTCTATGATAAACTACAATGACCATGACAAAGGTCGTCTAGCCTCATCAAGCTGAGGATGTGGTAAATATGGATTTCAACGTCTAATCTATGACCCTAATAGGCAGCTACTTTAGGGAACTACCATATCCATACAATTTTCCAGAGATCGGCGTTTAAAAGGTACAAACACTCACAGATGTTTAGTTTTAAGAAAGGCTACTTCAGAGAGCACGGCTTAGCCTGAGAATGACGGTAGTAGATCGGGAACAGTGACCGCTTTGAGTGGCGGTCCTCTCATTAAACGTTTTATCAGCAATAATCGTAGTGACATCAGCCTCGCATTAATGATTTTCTAATATTTTCTCTACGAGAAAAATATCATATTGAACGTATCTTATAACAAACTATGATCTTCGTTTTCCTAATCAACATTAGATGTTCGGCTGACAAACTGTATAGAATGTGAGAAATAAACCGCTGCCGGCGTTAAACACCTGATGGTCCAAATTACAAACAACGTTCGTAGATAATCTTTCCAACTGCTCTCATGAAACCGGCGGCATGCTGGTGAAAGTCACATTTATAGTTTTTGTTGATAAATCCGAATGTCTGTCGCCAACGATTGTAAAATTCGTGGCAACGCCATTACCCACTAAACCGGTTTCGACAATGTGCGCGCTGGGCTTTAAATTATTACGATTCAATCATTGCTTACTTCGAAATGTGCGTTGTAGCCTCTAAGTGCAAAATGCTTTTGAAAAACAGTTCTGATTACTCAGAGTTAATGTTAGATAATTGAGGTTGTTGACTGGTTTGTGTATTCGAGAAGCTGCTTAAGAGGCGGCGGAAGAGTGGGAAATTGAATAGAAGCCCGTACCACTAAGGCTGGGGTGGTATTAACTAATCTAGGACACCTCTGGCGACAGAGAGAGGCATCTCTCTAATGCTTAGAGGTTGCGTATGTAGGGCGACAGTAGGGGCTATATTACTTTAAAACAATGAAACGTGACCGCTCAGGAGAGGCAGACTTGAAATGTTGTCAACTATTTGATCAACGATGTCTGCGTTCGATTGTACGCGTCGGATGGCACCAAGGAGTAAGCAACGAAGAGGTTAGGAAGCAGGGTATTTGGTAGTGATTGTCGAACGAGTTCTTTTTTCCAGAATCAGATGGTTGGGTCATGTACTAAGGATGCCAGCTAGTCGTTTGCCACACCGAGCACTGTTTGCCGACGCTGCGGCCGACTGGCGCAAGGTGCGAGGTGGACAGATGATGACCTGACGTAGACAAATGAAATCGTTCGTGAAGTGTTCGGTCGGGATCGTCATCCGGGCTGCGGCCTATGAGACTCACATAGTCGACGGCTGTGGACGTTAGGTGAGATGGCGGCTAATCGAGCTCAGTGGCGTGAATGTTGTCGTTGTTTGGCCGAGTTGTCTGTGAAGTGAGTGCACTTAATGATGCGGGGCAGTGAAAGCCGTAAGGAAGCTGTCTTGCTGATGACGCCTTACTTTCACTTACAGCTCGGTTGTTTGTTTGCAAGGTGTAGGCACCTTGATGTTGAATGTCTGAATATAGACGTAGCTATTTTTAGTAGTTAGATCTCTTCTCCATCCCCTTCTTTTTTTCTCCCCCCTGTTTATATCAGGCTTGCTCTTTCTTATTTTTCGTGGTTGTGTGGCAGTTAAGCATCAGCTGAGATCCACTAATGTACTGCTGTCTATGATGATGATACTTGAAGACGGAGTAACACGTTGTTAAGAGTTTCATGTCTTGGCTAGCTGATAGCCATTGTGCTTCCCGTGAACAGCCTACTTCAAGGGTGGTTCGACAGAGAGTCTGGGCTCCAACGCGAACATGCACCGACGGGTACGTTTCAGCTTTACGAATGCAGCTGGTCAACATCACGTAAATAAGGATAAACGGTCAGGCTGAGTGCAAATTATTTTTAAGTGATTCGAACGCTGTTCGAAATAGAATGTATAGAGCACTAAACGTTTAGGTGTATATCCTTACCAAGATGGTGCGCTCAATTATTAACTCGAGTCTAGTGCTTCTTTTCGAAAGGGGCCGACTGGAAAGTCTATGGGAATGCGACAGCTGCGATCAATTGTGGGTGATGTTCAACTTGAAATTAACCAAATCCCCTACTACTCATCGGTAACGACAATAAGTTGGCGTTGTCCGATTTGCGATGACGAATACACGTGCACGTGAGTGAAGTGGGCTTCACGCGGATGTGCAAACTTGAACACAAAATGTTCATAGTCTCAGTATTAATATAAGTCACTGTCGTGAACCGACCTGATGCTGATAGCTGCCAAACAAACCAGTTGCAGGTGAACATTGCTGGCGAGGCCTGACAGAACGCAGATAGTAGTTATGAGTGTAAGGGAGTATGCATAAAATGTGAGTAACAAGCTGTTTAGGTGAGTATACAGAAGATTATTCATCTGATACACATGAGAGACATCAATATTCGTCCAGAGCACGGCAAACCGTGGAAGGTAGCTCGCAATCACAATAAACGTCTGTCGACATTATTTAAGAAATGAAACAATCCCTGTGTGCAGATGAACGTTTTCGTTCATGATGGTGGCTCTGTATACAGCATGTAACAATTCTTGTAATAAGCTATGGGGATTTCGGAACAACTGTTAAGCCGATAAAATTCATACATCAGTAACACTGGGAACTAAGCAAATTCATGCGTACATTATTTGGTAGACTAAAATCGCATATCACATTTGCAAGACGGTGTGCCACAGGGGATATTAAGGGGGATGGCAGTGAACTTTTGAATCGAAAAAACGAGACTGGTCGTGGTTGTTTGGCAAGCGAGGATGCCCGCCATAAGAAGCACTGTGAATGTATACTATAGAAGTTGTCAAAATGATAGTTGGTTACGTACGAACGATTATAGCAAGAACAAGTACAACTTCACCAAATGGCTGACAGATTGAAAAGAGTTAGATCTGATGGAGGACACGAATACGACTTCGTTGTGGTTATGCCCCTAAACGAGGTAAATTTTAGACAACTAGGACGAGCTAGAAGAAATCAAATCATCTCGTAGATTAGGCGTATGTGCTTGAATGCAAAATTTTAAAAAACCCTCAAAAATGATCACTGTCCGTAACAGATGTATGAAGCATTGCACGCTTACTTGTTTTTTCTTTATACAGCTTGTTCGTTTGTACTCGGATTCCCTTGATATCATCCAGCATTTGTTGCGTACGATTACAAATGTCGTCGCCATACTTATCATAGAGAACGTCGGCAAGGTTACCAGCGATCAGAAACGCTTTGAATGTCTCAAGACATCGGTGTTACGGAAACTGAAAAAAAAACTTACCAGGTCAATGTTGATTCGAATCTTCCATTGTGGTCTCACACTTGCTAAATATCCTACGTGAATCCCAAAAAGTTTCTGTTGAAATTTCTTTGTCGGATCTTTTTCAAACAGCGCCATTTTACCAACATTTTCCAACGAAAATTCTTTGAAGAATGTCTTAAAAAAACAATCCAGTACCCGAATGGCATCCTTTGAGGTACTCGTTTTCACCAAACGTCAGTCTAACTCACCTGAGGCATAGAAATTGTGGTCGCATCTGGGTTGTTGAGATAATCCAAAATGTCACCGGTGGAAATTGTTTGCGTTTCCAAAATACGATACGTCAAAATAAGCGAACCTGATTCCAAAGGGTCCGGAACATCCAGAGTGCGATTGCAGCCATCCGTGGTTACCCCACTGATTGCTTGTTCAGAAAAGATGATATGGCCACCGTCATAGAGAGTTTGTTTAGGTAACCTGAAAATTACAGGCATGAAAAGTACCAAGACCGACTTAATACAAAAGAAGGTGTCCGCCTATCAATCCATTTCAAATGCGACGAACGTAAACAAGAACAAACGTGTCTGACTGATACACAAAGTCCTGTAACGCAATATTTATCCATCCGTTTTATTTTGACGTAAGCCGACTAAACCAGGGATCGACAACATTCTTTCAAGGAGGGGAAGGAAGCCATTTCTGAGTGTTACCGATCGGTCACATGTAGGTGAAGGTGATTAATGAAATCAGTAGTAACAAAACACTCGGAACTACTTGATGAGCGTCTGAAAAAATGTGTGACGTTATTAGGTCGTGAATATGACAAAGTGGTGTGACGCTTGATGTCGTTTGGCAAGCAAATATTTCTGAATATTAGTCAACAAGCTTGACGAGATCAAATATAGAACGTCATCTAGATGGGCACCAGTTAACTAAGTTCGGAGCCCACCCTGTATTGATCTCACTTTTAGGAAGAGCTGATCGTACGCATAGGTACTGTCCGATATTGGTGCCGTTTCCGCTAGGACCATCGCCTGAAGGTCATCGGTCACAGGACTAAACGTTTCCCATAATGAGTGTCTGTCATAAAAAGTGGCAAGCGTTCGGCCCATCACTGCACAAATGTTTTGGAGAGAAACTACTCTAAACGAGACCCAACTGTGAAAAATGCGAACTTCGTGTAGATCCCATCCATCGACAGAAAAAACGTTCAAACGTGGCAAGCGTACTTCCAGCTGAGTTACGAAGCCATGCACGAAGCTCAGAAATGTCACATTTGAACCTAGTTACCTAACCCAACCCAACTGTTTCACACGGAATCCATCAAATGATCCTGCTGAAGCAGGATCTCTCACTCAGTTCACGCTGAAATTCACCAACGCTGCCGGTGAACGATGGACGTGTACTATTGATAAGCACTAATAAGAATTTTTTTCTGACAGCTTGAATGTGATGACCGAGGTTGAAGCAATGTTTTGAGAATCGAAGTCCGATATGAAGAAAAAGTAGATAACGACTCGTTCGATAGATTAACTACAAATGAGAGCTTGCAAAGTGCTTGAACGAATGCGTTAGGACAACCTCGATGCAGTCATGGAAAAACATTGTTAAAACACACGAACACTTTGAGATGGTCTATTCACGTTCGTATAACGAGTAATCTGACATTTGAATGTAAACTTACAGGAACATCAATTCGATAAAAACATACTACGTACGGATTGGTCTTTGAGCACAAGGTTTCATGAATCACAACTGTGAAGGCCAGTGTAACAACCGTGGTAACTGGGTTCGACATACGGAAGTGACCGTTGTAAAAAGGCTCATTTTGAACACTCATAAGAAGTTTTCTCTTATTGTGCCATTGAGTAGCTAGTTACAGGAGTTATGCAACAAGCGTCCAACGCAGGTTGTCGCAGTCGTGTTCCATGGTTTAAATTTGTCAATGCTAACACAGAAAGGTATGGCTTAGAACATGATCCAGACAAGCACTGCATGAAGAAGATACCATTCTGGAACTGTAAATCACCACACTGCAGGACTGCTAACTAAGAAGAATATCGGTTGGGCACGCCACAGGATTAAGCATCACTCCAGATTCCGCTGATTATTGCATGAGAAACCAAAGGTATATGACGTTGAAAAACCTTATCGAACAAGACTGTTGGATGTTTGATGATTTTAGCCAAGCTGGCGTGGTTTGTTGGTACGTTAACACTGGAAGTCTACGGACTGAGAACGAGGGAGTACAAGACTGAGACATGATATTATGTGCTCAGAGGTCTTACTAGTGGGAACCGCGAGAACAATCAGACACGACATTGACAATAAATTTCGTGTTGGTGTAACAGATTTCTCAATCTTCAAGATTAACGTGCTTTTACCTGCCGAATAACAGAGTAAAGAAATGAAGCAACCAACAAATAAATTCGCTTGTACCGGTACGATTATTAGATAGCATGAGTTTAGGGAAAATAACGAAACCGTCCACGCATTTTTACAGGTGTAATGACCGATTGAGATTTGGCATATTAGATATTCAGTACCACTTATGTTTGGTTACAACTTGCTGCATCTTGATGAACCGTTTGATCAGCTCACAAAAGACGACTACATTATCTAGTGATCAAAACATGGAGGAAAAAGAACTGCATGGTTGATAAGGCCAACCGGCAGGGCAGCACACGCTGTTGGAATGGCATACGAATTAGCTGTAAGTGACCTATATTTGAAATGTACGAAGTTAAACGTTAGTCATTTCATTCACTGAACAAAGAGTTCGATTAAGATTCTGTATTGAGCCCGAAAGTCGAAATGTCGGTTAGAACGTGCAATGCAAGAAACGTGGGATAAACCAAAAAAACCGCCCCGTATGAAAACATACACCACTGCAATGCAAGCGAGACCAAGTTCACTGAGAACAGTTAAGCACTTCAATACAGGTCAGTGTATGACCATAGGACGAGATCTCTTTATTTCCATAACAAACTGACACTTCAAAATGCATTTGGCTGTAGCCGGATTCCGAACTGCCAAAAATAATGTAGTATTTTCTAATTCGTTTATTTCTTATGGATGACTTCAGATCGTTTCCACTTACTTTACTTCGACTGACCATCAGCATATCCGAGTTTTTCTAGTGTGGGAATGTTTAGTCGTTTTCGTATAACAGAAAATGAAGTGTGATGCAATCGTATGGATTTAAATGGCGTACGGCAGAGCGACAAACTGCAGAGTATGCCTGGGAAGCATAACGTGAAAATCGTTCAGACAGCCAGATGGTATGCGCTATGATCCCGCTTTTACCTACTGAATAAGGTGGTTGCATAGCAGATCACCGTATGTAGACAGTCTGCGATCATGAGGATCGGAGGATCTTTTGATATACAGCAATAAGAAACCGATACCGTTCAAAGTATGATAACACGCTTTAACGCAGCACGAACATGCATTTGAAAATGCATCATATTAAATACCACGGTACAAAAAGAACGATTTGAAGTGAAGTTGGAATATTTCGGCCCACAATTGCTGAAGCAGATTCAGCACCGGGTGAATGGTTACTATTCCAAATAACCAATCCGAATGCAGCTGAGCGACTGGACTCGAGTTTCGTTCTTGCCGTGACCGGGGCTAGAACTCCGACCAACCTTTCATGAAGCAATGTTTTGTCAACAGGGTAGCTCAAGATTGCTGACCCACAAAATCCATACACCCATCTCATATTTCGCTGGTAACGAGTGAATCTTATATACAGTTCTGCGGATCATGGTCTATTGTAACTTTGGGGATAGGTAATTATTTTTCACATCCATCCAAACGGCTTTCCGAGAACAGATGAATCCTCTGTTTTCACGATTCTCGGTGAGTATCAGCAGTGATTGATTTTTCTGGGACGCTTATACCTGATCACCAAGCCCGTAAAACAGAAGTCTGATTTGATCCGTCAACACAATTCGAGACCATAGCGGAAATGATCAAGAACAAAGAGACAAGTCGATGGTCAATTGTTGTTATCTCCCAATCAGCAGCGAAACTGAGTAGCAAATTGAGTACTGCACACGCTCGCAAAACAAACATTACAGGACCCGGGAGTGCGTTTATTTAATCAGAAGCATTCATCTTTTAGAAGTATGGACTAACTATCAGCATCATACTGCCCCTTGTGTTCGAAACGTTTTACAACCACTTTGCTGGATCTCATTAGTCTTTATGCATCATATTTCTGATGGTTCTTGATGTCATTAAAATTCAGTGCTCGTGTTTCCCAATGCAGGGATACAAATGACCGACTGCACCAATCCGACTACAGCTCACTTGAGCAGGCTACTCACCACCGCATGAGGCAGCTAACCAACGGGACAAAATAGCCACGCCTGAAAAGTCACCATACCCATGTATGTAATGACTTTTTCCATCGTCGGAAATGATCAGAGAATGGTTTTTGAAGAGAGGTCATTTGCCCTAGCGTAGTGGTAGGATGCTTCGATGGTGAATAAAAGGAATTCGTTATCTAACAAATCCGGTATACCGTAATGAATCCTCGAATACTCATGTGACCAAGGAGACAAAACAGAGGGAGCAACCCAGTTGACAAAATTAAAGGTCTCTTTCAAATACTCCCAACCGTATTCACATAGAGCATATATCACTAACACCAAGCGAATCCACCGAATTTCAAGAATATAGAAACATTACTGATTGAAGGACAAACAATATCAGAGGATCAGGGGAAAAATGCGCTAGCAGCACAGGATTTTGAACAGACTAGGTAAATTCAGATACCTTGACAGACAGTTGGAGCGACAACGAATACCGAGAGTGATAAAATAAAAATATACATGAAATGTTTGTACAAATTCAGTCTCCCTTCCATTCCACTCGTCGTCAGAGTGAAAATGGTCAACAACCAACACTCAACCGCAGTAGCCTGATGACTGATAAGAAGCAGATGCTCAGAGGACAATCCAAAAAAGGTACGATAATATACGATATCTCACAGCTTTCGTAACAGAAGACAAGAGCGTCAGTACTAAGCGTCACATGAGTATCAGTACATTGAAGTCAGTCAAGGTATGCGTACACTGCCATTACGATCTCCCGAGGTTTGTGCAAATTTGTCTAACGTGAACCAGATATAATAAATTGCACACACTCGCTGAAGCACGACAGTGAGGTGTTTAAAACGTGAGCAAAACAACAAAACTTATCATATAAAATGTAGGACGACCGTAAATTCACCGAACCGAATACAAGTTGCATTTTCCAGGACGAAAGTAACGCAAATCAGGATTGACTTGTTACACTACGTCGGGACATCTGACTTTAGTCGGTTTGGGGACGTAAAAGCAAGTGACAAAATGGGCGAGTTATTTGATCAGTTGCACAGCCTAAAAGAAATGTACCTACAAACAAATTGACCAATAGTAAGTGTCCATTAAAAAGATCCATTATTAGCATAATCGAAGCACTGAGGATTGCCAACGTGTTAAGCGTACATTTGCTCGTGCGACATAAGATAAAAAGTTGCATTGCACACTCGAGTGGCAATAACCCTATCATTTGGAGAGTACGAAAATTTCGCACGTTCAGCGGAATACAGTGAAAGACACCAGGTACTAGATTGAGCTGCATATTACTCTGTTATCCCATTAACAAAGTAGACAGTGGCAAAGTGAAAACGGACGCGAGCCAACAACAGGTACGCCAAAACAGAAACCTTACGTTGGAATAAGGTGGCGAAGCAGAGCACGCTTTTCCCTAGGGGGCATTCGAAGATCACGCTTCACGCCTGCACTGTCAACACGATGTACTGAAATTGGTTCCACGCAATAGACTATTACTCGTTTCGGTTCGAATTGAACATCGAAGCAGTTGACTAATACCCGAACTGGCACACCCAAAGTGCCACCCTTGTCTGGACGACTGGGAATGTGCACAGTTCCTCTCAGATCCGTTCTGAAACATGAGACAAAAAGAGATAGAGAACACGACGCGGAAAAACGCTCACAGTGACTACCATAGGAAATACAAAATGACAAATGAAAATGATGGGATGGATATCAAAGTGAACGGTTATCCGCAGAAAATACGCGTGTACATCAGTACTGGAGTCCCCAATTCCGCTAAGGTTGGAAATATTTAAGAAGTGGGCCAAGCGTTGAACAGTAATGCAATTTTTGATGTCAAGAAGCATGCAGTATGCGACGTGAACAGTAGACATTCAGAATGGTCAGCCGAACGAAAATATAAAGCATGTCATTTGGTTCACGGAATGAGTAAAGGAGAACAAGAAGTAAGAAAGGCAGGAGGAGTCGACGCCGTTCCACGTTATGCCTTTGTGGTATACTAGTATCAAGGAATACTGAAATCTGATGCAAAGGCTAACAGATGAGCGCTGTACTGACAACCAAAATGATACAATATGCAACTCACGGATTCAAAGATATCGAAAAATCCGAACTGTTAAAGAGAACAAATTAGATAGCGCTTAAGAGACTACAAGAAATTACGCGTCAGAAAATAGCACAAATTAAGGCACCTAGTAATTCTCCATACCGATGTCAATGAATACGGATTTACAGTGTTTTGCAATATGACATTAGAACCTGTAAATAAGTACCATGAAGTGTAAAAATCTTAACCATCCGAATGTTGTGATTGCATAGGTGTATATAATTATGTGGACGATACGCGGTATGTAATATCAGAATTGAGTCTGGCCACATGACATATGTGTGAGTCACAGCTTATTCGCAGGAGATGGTATCGAAGTTCGTGGAATTCACAAACGTAAAGACGTAGGGCAAGCGTTTCTTAAATTGACGTGGCAAATGTCCGATGGAAAGTCTTACGCACTATCAACTGGCTAGTTAATACAGTTGCGCTTGTATTATACGACACCGGCGACCAATAAACGCATGCACGCACTGCTGCCTGCGCAAAACGTGACCAGGTACCGACAGAAAACGTGGTATTTCCCGATGCGAATGAAGAAAAAAACAGAAAATTCAGAAGGTGGGTGCCCAAAACAACAATAGAATCAAACGAACTGTCCACTGGTTCGCACGCAAAACGGTAGGCACGCAGCTGTGCACACCAAATTAGGGTAACTTACCGAGCAGACGAGTCCAGCGAAGATGTTGTAGCGATATGTGTTAATTCCTTCAGACGGTGCACCACTTGTTGTACCTTGCTTGGCTTACCGTTCAATTCGTTTTTAGTGTCTATAAAACTATGCGCACAAAGTTCCTACAAAACAGTTTGCGCTCCTATTTGCTCTCGGCTGGCAGTGACATGCACTAAAAATTAGTGTTACAAAACTCTTGCGATCATTTTGGAAAACAGACCAAGGATGAGAATCATCCCACCAAAGCTGCCGCTGGCACAAGTAGTCAAATGTGGACTCAGCCAGTTTGCGTGCATCAACTGAGCTGATTGTGTGAGGAACGCGGCAGTTCGTCAGTTAGCGGCCGAAAACCTGGGTAATCAAAATGGAGACTATGTTGGTCGGGTCACATATCCAATGTACTGAGGCATGCCCGTTCGACTGCGATCAGTATGTCATTGCAATTTGGTGAATTCATCCAACGATGTGAAGTAGGTTGGCTTGTTTTCAAACGGAAAAAAGGAATTCAGCCAGCGTAACGAGTGAGACACTCGCGTGGAAATCGTTCACATTCCTTAACGATTAACAAACTTTTACGTAGCCTTAATCCGCATCAATCCGGTTTAAGATACGCGCGAACAAGTATGGCACCAGCGCAGGAACAGCACGTGAAATGCCACGGACGAATGCATACAACCGATAAAACGAGAACAAACGCATACACAAAAATTCGTTCAGTAACGTTCACCAAGTGTGAAAAAACTTGGTGCTGGCATACAAGAAAAAAAACACTGTGGTTCTCAGGATTGTGCTGTTCTTTTCGTAGAACGATCGGGATACGAATTCCGGTTGGTCGAGACCGTGAAAGACGTCTAGACTAGAACAAACAAGAACAAGTCGAAAAACTGCGGAAACTTAAAAGGCGTCGGACAAACGATCAATATGGAGGGGCGAGTTCACATTTGTAGAAAGATTGAGAGTAGTATGTTTGTCGGTTCTGATGTGAAATTAATACTACCATTTGGCTGGGTTAGCAAACACCCAAGAAAATGTAGCGTTTGCCAAGCACGGTCAAAACAGTGTTTGTAACTTGGTAACATAGGTACTTATGACGTTAATTTAAATTCAGTATGCAATGATGTTTACAACGGAATTCCAATGTAGATCTTACTGGGTTGTTTGTGGACGATCAGTTTTGCGTTGCCTGGCAAGCGTTTTTGAGTTCACCTTCTTCTCCTCTGGCGAACCATTCCGTTCTTTCGACAAACACGGAAACGCCGAACTGCTACCTCTGCACAGAGGAGGGACAAAATCGTAGATCACATAAAACGCGATAGTTCAGATTCAAAGCGACGGAGTCTAAGTAGACGTGCAACAAAAACTATGAAACTGACATGTAACGGGACAGAAATTCAAACTACTAAGATTCACAGAACGAACAAAAAACGCGAATAGAAAACGAGAATGATCGATCGAAAAGACTGCGGTCAGACAAACATACAAGTATGAAGTGACAGCCCACATGCGATCACATTCTTACAAGCCTATGCAATATATGCTGAATCTGAAAAACTTCACAAATGCACACACACACACACAAAGTGTAAAGCAATCAAGTGGTCTTGGTTTTGGATGGGATCGTGAGCTGTTTTATGCTTGCCCGATAGGCTGAACATGCCAATATCGTTGAATGTTGAGAACAATCATGACAAAGAACTGATACTAGTCCGCGTATCCTTCTTAAATTGTAAGTTGGAATGAGTTGACTCTATTCGTATATAACACACATTCGTGTCCCTAAATAACCTAGAAAATACGAAAGAAAGAACAAAAAGGGAAAGATTCAGCGATGAAAGATACACACTTAGTGCTTGAGGCTAAATAACAAGCCTGCGAAAATCTTTGGGAAAATATGAAAAAAGTTTAATTTTAACAGCCAACTATCGTGTTAAGAATTTAGGTATACACATACCAGGTGAGACCCACGGGAGAAAAAGCAAAAACAACGGATTTAAAGCAGTTGGTTCTCTTCGGAAGTTTGCGCAGAACGGTTAGCACACAAACGGTACAAACGTTTGTGTTCACTTACCAGTACAGTTTACAATAACACGAAACACTTGATATATCAAACAACTACGAGATAGCTAATCAAACTGTGAGTTACGGTCGATGAATTCAAGGTAACGTCAAGTTCACGAACACTCGTGTCAGAGAAGACAATTAGTTGCAACAACCTCAACATACCGTAATGTCCGTGAGTGGGAATGGTGCAACATAATTTCGAATGCACAAGTTCAGTCGATAACGTGACCACCGTAACTACATCATCGGAAGACACAGCTATGTACACAGTTAGAGAATTGCTGTCTTATTCTGAAATTAAAACTGTTGGGGAAGCCGCCAGTTCCCCGAAAATATTGTGTGACAAGAAGACAAACAAAGTACACTGTCAACGACCTTCACCGTTGCTATAGTCGTGTACTTCTCCGGTCTCCACGATCGTCCTCAGCCGTCGTGACAACTGTTGTTGTCATCCTGACTACACGCCTAGACTGAACTGTCTGGACTTTTGTCTGGTCCATTTTTCGGCTTTGCTTTGTTGCTAGTCGCAAACCCTATAAATACGAACGGGTTTGTGACCATGTTGTCTTCGGGCTGAGCGACATAAAGAAGCTCTGTTTGAAGGCCAGTCTTTTTCCTGTGTTCATGCGGTAGCCTCGGGTGGATGGGTTGGATGGGAAGAGACTAACTGACCGCGTATACTCCGTTGTTTCATAGACCGTTATTTGGTTTCCGTTTACGCGCTCGTAGGCTGTAGATCCAGTCACAGCAAAAACATATTCCGGAGTTAAACAAACTGATAAATACAATGCGAAGTGGTACAGATGAGCTGACCACTTTTGATTCAGGGCATCGGCAGTTTCTGTGTCCGAGTGAGCACATCGGGTTCGGGTGTAGTGAACGCTCGTTTAGTTGAAATTATTAACCCCTCCATTTTCAGGTGCACGATGGAGGAACCTTCAAAAGGACGTTATGCACGTCCTCTCTTTCTCTAGGTTGGATAACTCTTACGAGGGCGGTTTTCATCTACAGAGTGACCCATTAAGGTAACTCTTAGACTGTAAGACAATCGTCACTAAATCTGATGTCTCCACGAGATTGTCCGGTGTACAATTCACCTCGTCAGCGCGCCTAGTGACTCGTATGTGTTCATGTTTGCCTCTTATACGAAACTACAAAAGTCCCATGTGGATCACCTAAAGATGATTTTATTGATACAATCATCTTCCTGGTGACTTGTGAGTAGGTCCGGAAACAGCAGATAACCGGTTGACATAAATACACGTCACATTCAGGTTATGACGACAACCAATTAAGTAGTGTACTAGGTTATCTACTGAATACTTAGATCGATTGAACATGAATAAATCGTCAGAAGATAGCTTATAATGTGACAAGCGTGCTATGTCCACGGCTAAGGATTCCTCAATCCTTAATGTGATAGTCAGCCAGAGTTATTCGGGAACGGGACCCTGCCGGGCATTTCATAACGCACTGGTCGATTGTCCACCCTCCAGTTGTTTGATATGAAAAAAATGCGATGACTGATGATGAGGTGCTTGCATTTGCCGCTTTCTGTGTTAAAATCACAGTTTTTTATCTTTTAAAAAGCGCAATAACCAATGACAAATCAGTGTGAACAGAAACGATAGTAAAGCATGAGAACTAACTAAAACCAATGAAAAACATACTTAAAAAAAACGAGAAAAAATAGTCACAAATCTGAAAAGATACAAAAGTAAAATAATGGACTGCGTGAGAACAGAAGTCAATGAGTTGAGAGGAAAACGCATAACTAAAGGGATATCATTAAGCGTACTCAAATTAATCAAAATTCAGGCCTCATTGCAGCAGACACAACGCCCACAGTATCAGGAGAGTCTGATGTGCCCGATCGCTTCGAGAGGAGACAGTACCTGTTCTATCAATTCCAATCGTTGGCTTCCCGACTAAGAATACTCCTCAAGTTGAAAGCACAGATATCGTCAACTTGTTGAGCTAATCCAAATGTTTATTCTCTGTAGATTATTCCTTTACCTGTCATTTCATGAATTGCAGCGTGCTATTCATTACTGTGCTGCAGCATGCACAACTTATTATCAGTTCATAGGAAAATGGATTTATTTCTTTTATCAATTCTGTACTATTGTTGCAAGTCTCTGGATACATCTACCGTATCCGATCAACACGCTAAGACAAACACCAGCGCAACTGTGACACATCTTGTCAATTCTCACCGAACTGTCAGCCTAAACTCTTTTTTTTCGTTCGATTTGCTAAATTAATGGCAGAAGGAAGCGGCTAAGGAAACTAATTCACATACCTTCCTGCAACCCCGGTGACCGTGACCCCGTGGTCTAGTGGATAAGTGCTTGAACTACAATCTGCCACTTATTCACGGGTCGTGGGTTCGATTCTCCGGCGTGCGTGGTGCTGATGAGACCCAACTAGGTCGAAACAGCTGTCCACCACTTCGCTGGTGGTCACTGGGACCAACCGTTTGCAGAATCAATGGCAGTCAGTCGAAAGCAGTGACGCCAAATTCTGCTCACAGTTGAGGCCATTAGAACTGAACTGAAAAATCTAAATTTGCGCGCAAAAAGGTCTTGTGATTGTCATGACCCACCATCCATACTATGATCGATCAAACTGTCGTGGTCTCAGTTGCGTCGTTATTGTGATGTAGTCGTATCAAAGTAGCGCACATCCTTACCAATTACCAGTAATCAAAACAATGCTAAACAAGTTTAATGATGAGTGTTATTTCATTACAGTGAGAAATTATAACCATGGAATTATCGACCGGATTTAACAACACAATTATTGTATCTTCTCATGAGATGATCGCGCAATCTGAGCATTGCTCACTAGCGAATGTGGCAGCGCGCTCGCATATGGTCACTCAGCCGGTCGCTGAGAGGCCAACCACACAGTAATGGTTAATACCGTTGTCTGATGGCAGAAGTTTAAACCCGAAAGAAAAACTAATCCGCACAAAACTGTTGAGAAGAATGCAAAACAGCCAATCACAAAAACCACTGATACAAAAGCCAAGAGACAAAGACGGCAGGCGGTACACTCTAACGGGCACATCGTATAAACCCGCAGCGAACTAGAAACGACAAGGTCAGGAAGATTGAAAGATATTTTGCAAAACCATCAAGCATTCGCGAAACAACGCAAACACTACCACGAAGACAATGGTCATTCGACTTGGTTCGCAACACGTCAATTCTATTAAATCAATAAGTCAGTAGTAAACTAAATATCCACAGGTCGTGATGACCATGAAATTGAAGAAAGAAAACCATAATAACGAAAAAGAAATGTAACGTACAAGCTCCACGGAAGCTAAGTAGACCACGTTCCCCCTAGAATGCTCACCATTCGCGAGCAAGACACCAAAAACAGCGAATGGTAGTAATGAAGATGATATACGCACGAACGCGATGACAATCAACAAACACAGACAGCGAGGGTGGAGAACGGCCGGAGGTCCTACAGTTTCATAAGCCCAAATCATAGTCAATCACGTGCGGTAAAAACAGAAACACTACAATCATAGAGGAGCGAATCAAGGAAATTCCGGAAGCGCAGCAAATCACGGCGAGAGTAGTCACTCACAAGACTGGGAGAGGTGCAACTAGCGCGCCAAAAATCAACGATTGAAAGGAAGTGCACGAGTTCGCGGGTATAACGTGGTGCCAGGATTTCTTTACGACTCAGTGATGCAACATGGATCAGAACAACGACCCGGAAGACCTCAAGGGTGAATGAATTTAACAGAACCGGAAGGAACAATACCCAACAATGAAAGCCATGAGGCCCACGAAAATATCCGAAGCATTTCGAAAAGAACAAGCAAAAAGAGATTAAAACATGCAATGAAATCCACAGAAAAACGAGTGGAAAGTCTACTAAAAGCAACCCACCATTCACAAGCGACACCGATAAAACTGCCAAAAACAGAGAGGAAAACACGCGCAAGCGTATAAAAAAAAGGGAAGGAAGGGTACAGAACGACAAACATACAACAGGTTAATCCCCAACATCACCACAAAAACGGAAAGTGACCGCAGCCAATAACCCAAATGGAGCGTGCATGCGAGAATAAAAACGAAACAAATTACTGACTCACAATTCGGGCTTCTCAGAAACAGATATGACGCTCCCACTGACAGCAGAAGGACGTCCTGCTAGCCGATCACTGGACTCCACATGTTCACTAAAAACAACAATCATAAACACAAGCACTGTGAAGCAGTGTTGTCTGCGCACACCAGCCACAAAAATAAGACTGCAAGCGTATAAGCGGAACTACACAAGCATGACAAACATTAGTCTGCTCATACGAACGACAGTTGATACAGTCAACAATCGACCCATATATCGCAAGGAAGGAATCGAGATAAATCGAGTACGCCAACTTTTAAAATAGTAGTAACATGTATCATGTCTGATAAATGACTACCACGGTACAAGCTACACAACGCGGCTCAGATATAAATACTTATCATCTCAACTGATTACGTCCAATATAACCAATTACAGAACGATATCAGAATAGTCTAAACAACTCAAGCACGATTACTTAGACAAACATAACAGACAGGATATTCAGACGGGGTTCTTTGTTGCACAGGTCTGCCTGAAATCAGAATGAACGCAGTCACATTCAGTAACATCTACATGGACAGCTAGTCAACTGTTGAACAGCAAGCCCTCCACATACAACTTCAAAACCACGGAAGTAGCCACAAACGCAGCTGGACCGACTGAACTAAGCGTATAAGCGACAACAACAAGAAAACAAAACACATACACGGAAGCTTTAGCACCATCTTTGCCTTTCCGTCTGCGCGCTCGTCGGCCAACGGTCTCCGCCTGCTCACTAGAATGAACGATGCACAAAAAGAAAAGCAAAATGGAGAAACGCCACTGTAACTTTCAAACACTTCTATCCAACATTGTAATGACCTCATTGCTGTAGAAAAAATACCACTCAAGTTGCGAATATAACGTCTCACACTAATAACAAATGCCCACAAATTGGCGAAGCTTATGGTTACACACATAAACACATTTTGCCAGCTGTCACACAAAAAACAATGCACCCTCTGTGACACATCAGAACAATTTCAAACAAAATCATCGCCGTTAAGTTTAACCCACTACCACTGCTTCATGCACACGCATTTGCAATCCAAACCTACAGGGCCACACTAAAATAGTCCAACAGCACACTTACACCTAATCTACGCGGTTCAATTCACATCAACGGATCATCAACCAAAATCTGACATCTCACTTACTTCGTCTAGTGTCTAAAGTCTTACCACAATCCTTACGTGAAGTTCAGCCCATTGTTCATTGACGTGTTCGCCGATATTCTAGCCAAAGATGCCATTC
>LOND01028466.1:15241-27704 GCA_014220965.1 Paragonimus kellicotti | reverse complement strand
AATAAAGTTACAAATCAGTGAAAGACTGATCGAAACCCAACAATTTTTCTATAGAATCTGAGGCACGTCATGCTGTGTTTCTAGGTTCAGCGAGCCATTTGCGGACTCTGACGTATAGTATTATGACCATGCCGTCAAAACAAAAAGCGTCGCTAGACACTTCTCAATTTTGGAGCCTCGCCACTGAGCCATGTCGTTCCGCTCCCTATCAACATGTCTTAATTGGCCATTTTATCTGTGACGAAGACAACCTGTTGCGTTATCAAGATCGGCGTGGATAGCTCGTGCAAAAATGACGTCCATATTGAGGTGCTTTGTTCTCTGAAAACCTGCGTCGTCCTGAAAAACCATATATCCGTTCAGTTTGGATCGACACAAAACATTCGCATCACACAGGTTTTGGTTAGATGATTACGAACTAGGATAACATGTTGATATGTGTGAGTACTGAGCGAACTTGGGGGTGTAAGGGGCGTAACGAATCCCTTACAAGTATCGTTGGTTCGCAAACTGACCTCTCCAGGACTGTACAGACTGTACGTGTAGATGCTTATGATGGCGATTCAGAATCGATACCTTCATTTCACCGAATGCACGTCGGACTTGTGGGTCATGCAGTGATTGATGTGGTCTGTGTGTGTCTGTCGGTCTATCTGATTCATGTCGAGTTTACTGGATCATACTCTTCTCAGTTCAGTTTACCGGATAGTAGCCACACATAACTTGGTCTGAACGAGTTTATCATGCAAAAAACAGATTGCACTTTCGGAATGCACGTAAGTGAATGACATGCCAGTAATGTGACAATTAAACTGTTGAGTAGTGGGGATTTTGGTTTCCATATAGATTGAACATCACCCACAACTGATCGCAACTGTCGCATTCCCACAGACTTTCCAGTCGGACCCTTGGGAAGAAAGTGTTGCGGCAGGCTACAATTTGGTCGCCAAATAGCATAAACAAACATACAAAATACCAACATCATTTCGTCAATAAAAAGGCACAGACAGTCAACCTATTTAAATGACCACAAAGTAGACAGCATAGAAGACCAATCACACAAAAATCATACGAAAATAAAGCATCCTACACAACGAAGCTAGATGGGTAGGAGAAAATCACATAAACAAACAACTACTCCAACTAGTAAGAAGGCGGAAAGGAGTACACTATTCAATTGCGAATGAACATCGACTCACAAACCGGATTTCTTCCCGACGAGTGCATCGCCAGCCGCTGGCGGCTCAGAAACAGGCTCTGCATGCTCTCTGCAAGTAACCAGTACATAAATCAGAGATGATGAAGCCAGAGTTACAAACAAACGCACACATGAAGCAGACCGAAATATAGACATGGACAGCGTACAATGATTCTCGCTTCGTATATGCAATACAGTCTACACTGAAACCACGGCGCCGGCCACACAGTGTCCGTCAAATAAGTCCTCCGTTATAGCAACAACAGATGACAATCTGATCACGTGCATCGCCATCCAACTGATAAACTACGACTCACAACAGAGAGCTGTTACATAAAATACAGGGAACGATATATACACACTAGCCCGTATACATACAGCAGCCGAGCAAAAGGAATAGACAGCTAACCATCAGATAAGACAACCTTCGTGGTCATGCCCCCGTGATATTGGACGAACGAATTCGAGCGTTGTTCCGATGAAAAACTGCACTGCTTGCCAAGTTGAGGAATTGTAAGACAACAGGAAATGTAAGTGTCCCATAACAACAATAAGCGTCTCGACCACTAGTAAATAAGACCAGTCCACACAATCCAAATGTCTAAAACGTCCTCATACGGTCGGCAAGCGTCCATCGTTAGCACTTCGTTTGAGGCACAGTACTCATTTAGGAAGGCAGCAGAACAACGCATCAATTCAGTCATCATTTATTACGAGGGCGTGGCTCGTTACGCCTTTGTAGTCTGTTCAGCTGCATCTGATGCAACTATAAAATCCTCCCTTTTTCATATCAGTCGGCTCACACATTCTCAAATTGATGGTCAGGGGAAATGTGAGAGGAAATGCTGGCCACATGTCAATCTGTCTACGCCAAAAACGCCGGCAGTACTGCAATACTGACAACTCCACTGTCCACCCGATGATGACACTCATAAGATTATCAAAACAGCTGAGGTCTGTGAAACCAATCAACGCTGGAATAGCGCACCTACCTAGAGACACCACAAGAACCTGGAATGGTTGCACAATGTCGTAGTTATTTTTCAGTTGGCCAGATAACAAGTCATGTATGGACCGAATCAGGACCTCATTGTATTCCGAGAATGTACAAATCAAGGTTGAATCGCTTATCAACTAGTCCTCACATGCGCATGCTAGCATATGACGTTCCGCGGCGAAATTCTAGTGTTTCAATCTGTCATTCACATTCAACCATCAGTCAACAAACAGAGCCCAGATAACTTGTACTGCATCCAGTCGAACTAGACTCAGTGACTGAACAGTGTTCAAGAAGACTGCTACCAAGAGGTAAACGGCATCAACAGTGGGTGTTAGTTAGCTAACTAAATCTCTTCATTCCCTATCCAATGGTGTTTACAGTGATCCTATACGCGGCGAAATCCCCATAAAGTATATTCTTTTACAACGACTGTACTCGTAAAAAAAGTATATTTCACATAAATTATATGATGATAAGAAACCACTTCCCTGCTCCAGCACCCATGCAACGCATAGAGGCATCACAGATTCCACAACTGATATGGAAATCGATTCATAATCAACTCCTGAACTTCAAATTAGTTTGTGGTCATTTCACACTACATATTATTATGATTTCATCTCACAGCTGATAAACATATCCTTGCACTCGCATGTCTTTTTCGATCGTCGGCTGCGGTGGTGGCAGTCATAGTATACACTCACGGCGCACCAATCCCTCCCCAACAAAAAGGCGTCCCCCATTCCAAATATTGTACTTAATGATGCTCTGTGAAGTTCTGTATTTTCGTTCCGTGACGTCCAACGTACTACAGTTCGGAAAGGTTAAACATGAAGCCTATGGACACCTTCATGATATTCTTCATAAGGCAAAACCACCAGACAATGCAGTATGAGCAGGTGAGCTGTTGGCGAATGACTGACATCTGAAAACAAACGACAGTTAGCTTGACACTCGTTGGGATGATGATAAGCGTCAAATGCAGTAGTGTGTGAACGATTTTTTGTTTATAGGGAATACAAACTTTCGGGAATACAGCAGAACTACTTTTACAACTGTAACACTACTGTCCTCCGAATAAGGAAGAAGCGAATTAAAAAAGACACCTGAAACAAGGGTCTACCGATCCCCCAACGATTGACAATGGTAGTTAGCGTGTAGTCGAATGGGGCCGACTAACCTTCGGTATCACTCAAAAACTTTGATGCAGCTCCGAACACATCCATTGCGCACACCTGTGATCGGAATCACCCACCGTCAAGTGACTCAGAAAATTGAGTCACGGGCTCCGATAGGCTCCAGCCAGAGGATCCTCTTCCAAGATATAAACGGAAAAGTAGCACAAGTTATTGTTCGGTCGATAGTGGAACTACCAATCCGTTTGCAATCTGTTCGTCTGCCTTTCCAACGATAAGTTAGTTTTACCTCACAAACAACTGTTAGAGAATTGCGCCTTCAGTGTTTGCACGCTCTGACAGGTAAATCGGTAAGGTGATTTGAGAATAGTCCGCCAGATATGAAAATTAGTGTGTGGTAGTTCGGAAACACGAAGCTACGGGTCTAACATAGGTATACAGTTGAGTTTGTCTCAGATTCTGTGCCTAACCCTGGAATCCGCATCGACAGAGATAATGTGGACAGTCGCGCAGATTTCAGCTACTTCGGTAGCAACCTGTCAAGAGATCCATCCATGCACCGCGAGTTGCGAACTCGTGTGGCGTAAGGCTAGCGCTGCTTTCGGACGTCTTGAAAGACGTGTCACGAAGAACCATAGCCTCAGGATGAAAACCAAGCTGCTTGTCTACCGCTCGATAATGTTGCCCACGCTGTACGACCGCGAAACTTTGACACTGTATCAGCGGTAGGTACGCGATTTTAGCCGCCTTCATGTGCAGTGTCTAAGATGCATACTGAGTATTCGGGGTTCAGACATCTTTCTGAATACTGAATTATTTCGGCAAACGGACAAGGACGGCATTAATGTCATAACGATGCTCAGTCAGCTTCGTCGGCTAGATCACGTCCATCGGGTAAGCGAGGATCGGATTGCGAAGCAGCTGCTGCACGGACAAGTGAAAGTAGGTATACGAAGTCCTGGTGATCAGAAACTGAGATACCTGGATGTTATCCACGTCGGTCTTTCGCGTTGTAATATCAATCTTAGATCACTGGAGAATATAAACTTTAGTCAGACCGCTCGGAGGAACACGATCCTGACGGACGTCCGAAAGTTCAATGGGCAACAACTGCACGACCGTGATCGGAAGCGATCGGTTACGCAAAGTAACCATCGGTGTTTTAGGTCTTGACAACATGACTATATGACGAATACGGCCGTGAATATGCTGGCCATCTCGGATTGTTAGGTCACAAAGTACTCGTAGCGCATGATCAGTACGTTAGGTGCAAGTAAATTGAGACAGTTATTTTTCCATTCGTTTCCGTTGTTCGGTAAATCGTCTGCTTGTCTTTTCAGAAACCTAGATAATGGTGACCTTCAATTTCATCTTTGCTGGTACATTATTTCCTGAAGTTTTGTTTGACTGCCGATTGAAAGTAGATGTTTTTTTTTCTTTCTAGTCCTTATAAATACACCTGCACTGAACCACATCTTTGCATATAGTTTTAACATTCTTCTCTCCAGCTCAGACTCTATCATTAGGTCTCTCTATATTTTGTTTTAGAGAGATAAGAGCTATACTTTCATACTAACCTAACCCACACTGGCCGGCTGGATCATAAAACCGCCCAAACCCGATCTCATTTCAACGGGTTCCCGTTGGACACGGAGTGCGTGAATGAAATCGAAAGTGGAGCATCGCAAGCCAACTGTAGTGACAATTATGCACAGACGTCCGTTGGTTTCGATAACTGCGACAGGCTAATCCGAAAACGGATGTCACTGACTGTAAGCGGGGCCACATAGGATTTTTTACTTTATATCGACCAGTACCGCAGACGTAGACGGAGTATTTTGAAGAGCAGTTCAGCTGACCTTATCCGGATAACATAGATAACGGGACCCGAAAGGTTAGTTATAGCGATCCAAACGGTCAACCGCAGGAGGTAAAAGTGGCCTACGGAAAATCAGATACGTAAAAAACAGACGAGATTCTGATCCGAGCAAGGATATATTGATCACAGTTTACCCTACGTTGGGACTTGGAACATTAGCACCTTTACAGGCAGCCGAGAATCATAGTCCTTTTAGACCTAAAGGTTGCCTTTGATACAGTTGCCCAAAACCTTCTCTGAAACCACCTTCTTCGCAAAACAGTTCCGAATGAAAGCGTAAACCTGCCAAGATTATTGTGAGTCGACACTGCAAGAAAGACTAGAGTTTATGAGCAACTTCTAGCGTTGTCCGCCAGGGGTATCTAATCTCTCCCAACCCGTTTGATTTTGCCATGGACGACATTCTATACCTTTTCCAGTTTAAGATGACTCGATGTCAATTTAAGATGTGCCAGGTAACTGGATCTAGGCAAGCCAACTTTGTTTTGTCTCTTAATCTGACGGGACCTCGTTCTGTTACTCTGTAATAGCCCCCAAGTCATTGTGCTTTTCAGTCTATTCGAGTGAATAATAACCGTTCAATCCAGTTCGCCATTAAAATCCAGCTCACCCACTTGAGGTATTTTAAACTGGAAAAGGTATAGAAGCAGCATCTGAGGAGTATAACGAGCTTGGTGTTGAGTTTCTTTCTAGGTTGGCCTACAGGGAGTATGTCGGTGACACCATCCCGCTTATCCACAATGAATAGTAAATGCATCACAGCATGGGGCAGAGCACACTCTAACTGAAGGTAGGAGACTGACGTACATGCTAGTCATGGCTGACAGCGTCATGTGATTAGCACTTGGCTGGGTTTCGAGTGAGTTAAGAATGGATGATGAAGAGAGAAGAAGGGTCTGCAAGAACAATTTATGAACAAACAAACATGGATCATACAGTTTGATGGCGATGGCCTCAGCTGTTGATAAAAGTCGCACTCTGACCGATCTGCAGTTGGTTTGATGGTTCTTGTAAATGATTAAAGAGGCTTTGTCCGGTTTACTTCAATGGCTAGCGTCAGTCTTGTGGGTCCCGACTGTGTTTAAAATGAGGTTAACCCAACCACTGCATAGCAATCCCGAGATGCGTTTACGAATCCATTTCCGACAGTCTCGTTGTGGTTCTGCTGACGTAACCGTCTCTTGGAAGTGTAGACACAAGACGAAGAGAATCTATTTTGGTGCAAAATCTCTTCCGTAAGAGAGTCCAGTGGACTTGGTGTTGAGCTTCTTCCTGGCGCTCGGTTGACCGATCTGGAGTACGCGGACGACATTGTCTTACTTAGCCCCTCTGCCGAAGACATGCAGACCATGCTGAACAAGGTGAATGACCGGGCTGGTTTGTATGGAATGCGCTTCGCACCTTCAAAGTGCAAAGTGTTACTTCAAGACTGGGGCATTTCCACTCCTACTTTCTTTATTGCAGGTAATCCGCTTGAGACTGTGGACAGTTTCACCTACTTGGGTAGCATTATCTCGTCAGCTTGTAATATTGCTGATGAGATATCAACGAGGATAGCAAAGGCACGAGTTGCCTTTGCCAACCTGCGTCATCTGTGGCGTCGAAAAGACGTTCGATTGTCGCTGAAAGGAAGAGTATATAATGCTTGTGTGCGTTCTGTTTTGCTCTATGGTTCGGAGACGTGGCCTGTTCGCAAGGAAGATATCAACAAGCTTGCTGTATTTGACCATCGTTGTCTCCGCCATTAGCCCACATTAAGTGGACTGATCGCGTGAGCAATACGGCAGTTCGCCGGCGCGTATTCCGGAACGCTCGGGATGCGCGATCGATCGGTCAACTACTCACGTTGCACAGCCTGCGATGGTTAGGTCACGTACTCCGCATGCCAGCTGAGCGTTTACCGTACCGGGCATTATATACTGAGACCACCAACAGTTGGGTGAAACCACGTGGTGGTCAAGCGACAACGTGGTCACGAAATATGAGAACCCTGACTGCTCCACTGAGTAAAGTGGGTAGGTGTCGCCTGCCTGGATGGGTCCTCGTGATCACTCAAACCGCTGGTTAGAGACGCTATCCGAGATGGCGGCGTGTCGCAGTCAATGGCGTACCTGCATCCATACCATTTCTAGTTCTTGCTTAGACTTCTATTAATTTTCAACCTTCTTAGTAACGTTTTCTTCTAGGATATTCCACGTCACTGTTGAGGTGAGCGGCAGCCCGAGCCACAGTACCTTTTGGTCAGGCTCATGGCTGATATGATGATGATGATGGGGAATAAACCGTTGACGGCCTCCTTGAACAAGTGATCGTAAGCGTGCCAAATTCTGAAAAATATCAAAAGCTTATAGTGCGTACACATGGCCCCAACAAATACGAGTAAGAGTAACCAAACTATTAGAAACAGTGGTTTCCCGTTGCAAACAGACGATCCGAGAATACAAGATAAGATTAACCGAGGTTAGACACGACCCAACCACTGATAGATAGCACTCAAACGCAAATTCTGCGGTTATAATGGGAGGAAGCGATAGGCATCGATCACGCTGCACAGGAATACTGCTCGGTGTTTACAGTCACAATTGCATCTCGAATATAAATTAATGAAGCCAAAGACCTTGCTCAAATGACATGCGTGCGGTATAAAGTTCACTGAAAACAAGCTACAAGCTCCAATGCAATAACGACATTTTCTAAAAATGCTAACGAACAATACTTGCATGGTTGTGGCTGGTAGACCTATCTCTGGTCCGGGCACTGGTGGTCGTGGCTGAAACCCTGCGAATGGAGGACGAGGTGGTCTGGAACGAGGAAGCAACGAAAAACGACAGCAAAATGAACAAATGATCATTTTGAGAAGGGGGGTTCATAAAGGAAGCGGAAAGTAGCGATAGTCAGACCATCTACAGACCATCTACAATGTAGGCCACAAAGAAACTCCACAAAAATAAAAGTTGTACACACATGTACACGCAAACATACACGCAAGTGGTCGTAAACGTCAGCAATAAAGTCAACACTAAGAACAGCACAATGAACTGAAGGCACAATGGTAGTTTGAACAAAACCGTTAGAACACGAAAACTGGTAGATGCAAGCATTTCGTATTGACTCATCAGTACCAAATTTACAATAACATGAAACGGTTTTTATATCGAACAGTTAGGGGTGGGTGGAATACATAGTCGATTGATGGGTTAGGGAAGGTCACTAAGTCCAGGGTAGGGTCAAGCTCACGAACAATTGTTTCTGAACACACAGGGCCGGCTTCAGTCGATTGATTGCGACAGCCTCAGCAAACCGCAAGAATCTTGGATTGGGATGACGTAATAAGATTCTGAATGCACAGGTCGGGTCGATGACGTGACCAGTGGTCAGGATGTGTCTTGCGACTGCGGACACTGGCTGCTTGCTGGTATGCAGCAGTACCGTCCAAGCCCATCATTTTTCTGTGCACTTTATTAGCACTTTAAGCAGAATAGTAATGACTAATCCAATAAACCGAAGCAACGGAAAACCCACAGAGAGAGAGAGAGAGAGTGATGTTTGTACGAGTGGCACGATATTTACTTGCGTCCTATTAAGATAAAGTAACAACCGTCAAACCCTAAAAATAACGCCCAACCAAATCGGAAAGATAAACAATACTTTGTATCTGGTGCACAGCCGAAGAGATCAGATCAAGGAGCAAGTGAGCAGAGAAGTCAGCTTCATCTACTCAGACCACGGAGGTGTAGATAAGCCGAGACAAACCAACGTAATCAACAAAGACAGCAATATATTGGTAGTTCTAACATATCCTCAACTGCCATATAACCACGAAGCAGAATGCAAGACCCAGGCAAGAAGAGGGAATCAAGGAGTCTACACCTTGCAAACAAAAAACAACCGACCTACAGGTGAAAGTAAGACGTTCCTCACAAGTCAAATGTCTTAGGCTTTTCAATGCCCCGAGTCATAAAGTGTACATGCGAAGAAGCAAGACAACTACATCCATGTATCTGATCACCAATGTCTGCGTTCGATCGCTCGAACTGGGTGATACCAACGAGTAAGCAGTCAATAGATCAGACAGTAGGTGTGAAGTAGTGACTGCCAAGCGAGTTCGTTTGTTCAATGACCGTTAAACCATGCACATTTTATCGATGCTGCGGCCGACTGGCGTAAGATGTACGATGGACAGCTGACGACATGGCGTAGAGAACTAAAATCGATCACCAATCCGCTGGCCACTGTAGCTCAGGTTCGCCTCCGAGACTCGGGACCTCGAGATACACAGAGTTGGTGGCTGAAAACGTTAGGTGATATGTCGGTAAACTGGGCTCACCACTATAAATGTTTTCGTTGTTTGATCGTGTTATATGGGAATTAGGTGTATTTAACAACGTGTGGCAATGAACGCCATGACGAAACTGTCCCGCGGATAACGCGTTATCAGCACTTATAGTTCGGGTGTTTGTCTGCAAGGTGTGGGCTAGCTTCATCATCATCATCATAGACAGCAATACATCAGTGGTTCACACTGATGCTTAACTGCCACACAACCACGAGGGAAAAAACCCTATATAGGAAGAGAGAAGGGGAAGGGAAAATAGCTACGTCTATATTCAAACATACAACATCAAGGCGCCTACACCTTGCAAACAAACAACCGAGCTGTAAGTGAAAGTAAGGCGTCATCAGCAAGACAGCTTCCTTACGGCTTTCACTGCCCCGCGTCATTAAATGCACTCTAGTTTAATGTTGAATGCTTGCGTACTGATAGTTGTTTGCATTAACCAAGTCGCCTTCTCTATAGCTTTCTTTTTCCAAATCAGGACTTTCCCTTCTTTTCAATGGTTATATGGCAGTTGATCATCAGCACGAACCACTGATGTGATTGTCTTTGGCGATGATAAAGGTGATGATGGTATAATTTTACAGAACATCGTAATCAGCCATGCATCAAAAACAGTGAATGCAGGGTATGTAAACGATTTATATTGCATGTACTATTTACGCTACATCAGAGCACAACTACTGAAATGTCCGTTTTCAGAAAAACGCCACCTAACAGCCCACATGCACTTATTATTAACAGTAGCCTGTAACGGAAGAATTTGAAGGACAATGTTAAGAAGTATGCAGTTAGGCACAATACAACTTCATACAGACAGTCTCGTTGATTAACTTCAAAATTCTTTGAATAAAGTTATCAAACAGCCTGGTTGCAGCATGATAAACTCAAATTTTGTCCCCGTAATGCGTGTTATCAATCAAATACATTTTCATGAAAGAAGTACTGTACAACGTTAACAGGTAAATCCCGAGTGGTGGGTTCTGTGAGATCACCTATATGGTTGCTCCGACAAGAATCTTGGTATACAACCATAAAGGAGAGAACACAAAAACGAAAAACGTTCTCAGACAAACGTGAAACTAGGATCCCCAGGAAAGAAAAATCATTGCGTTGTAGCGTGTGACTAAAAAGTTGAGAAATGGGAAGCACGAAGAATAAGCATAGAGGAAGAGTTTTGGGAATGACTTTTTGCTTCGGTAATGCGCGTCCGAGGCACCCTCATAAGGAAAATGCCACATCAAACCACGACAGTGCTTAACTAAACCTACTTTGTTCGCTGTGATCGTGTTCACTGACTAGACCTTTTTCAAGTTTGTGGCATTCGACCGTCCGTCCTCGTAAATTATTTTAAGTTGCGATTTTGTTTGTGGACCAATGTCTCGGGGTTTAAAATCAGCTGCAAACCTTACTTACTCATAGGGCGGCCAACTCCAGATAAAAATGACAGTGTGCATTGACGCCGTACGTAAAAGTGAATACAAGGCAGAGAATGAGGCTGAAAGTTAGCAGAGATCCTCGGAAAAGGCGATAAAGATGAAGCCGAAATGAGAAGAAATAGTCACGGTTATGAAAACCTCTTTCAACGCGACTCGTTTTGAATGAACATGCACATTCCTCTTGATTCAGCAGAACTTACGAGCAAACGTCGACTGACTGCAAATATGCCAAAGACCAAAGAAGCGAAAACTTTCGAAGATTTTGCGTAAGGATTGTGAAAGTCACCTCTCCAAGCGAGCCATATATGAAAAAGGCATTTATGTCAGGGAATAACCAGGTGCTGTCTTCCATGATTTGTGTGGTTGGATTGGTCGTCAATAGGGAGGTTGTGAGACTACCTATGAGCAAGACGGTTCACGAATTCACAGACTGTCGCGATGGCCTGGCTGACAGGCTGAGCACTTTGAGGAGTAGTCAAGTTGGCCAGAGCCAGCTCATCCAGCTGTGGATAATGTAGGTTGTGAGGGTGGCGTTGATGTTCCCGATAATCTTCCGTCATTAAACGGGCTTTAGAGGGTAAACCATTGGAATGTAACAAAGCTTCCGGTCCTGACTCTCTTTCTCCTGTCCCCTGTACAGATGTTAGCGGGGGTTAGTTATCTGAACTGACTGCACTCCTCTGTTCCACATGGGAGACTGAAAACGTGTCTCACGACTGGTGCTTATCAACGGTCACTCCCACTTTCAAAAAAGGTGCCGTGACATCATATGACAAATGCAGATGTATCAGTCTTGCCCCCAACACATCCAAGATGCTCACGGAGAAGTTCGTCAGCTTCTGGAAGTCGTTGTATGCCCGTCCTGAATGCGGTACGCACATAAGGACAGCTATCTCCACCATATATATCATTCGACGAAGGTGTTCTATTTTCCCATGTCTTTACAACGATGAACATTAATCTGAAAAGAGCGTTCGAAGATCCGGAGTAGAACGTTTAACGAGTAGTAAGCTGACCGATATTCAGCGTGTGGACGACACCACTCTATCTAAGGCGTCTGCGGAGGACACGCAGGCCATGTTCGAAAGAGGCCGACTGGAAAGTCTATGGGAATGCGACAGCTGCGATCAATTGTGGGTGATGTTCAACTTGAAATTAACCAAATCCCCTACACTGGTCTCTTGGGCCACGGGGAATCACGATCGGTAAACAGTGCTATCCTTGCTCATCTGGTCGAAAGCGGGCACCAGGCCACAAATCCATCGGATCGATGGTCAACCTGCGCGGTCAAACCAATGGACAAGCGTGACGTAACCGACCAATCAAGCCATCGCCAATTGACTGACCAGTGACCTAGTTTCTCTGTAATAAGTCTGATCGATATCTCGATCTAACTCTATTAACTCCTTATATAATTGTACCGGCCTGAAGATGAATTATCGAAAACATATGTTCGCCTATATGTCTTTATTCTC
>LOND01028466.1:0-15141 GCA_014220965.1 Paragonimus kellicotti | reverse complement strand
CACCACTCTATCTAAGGCGTCTGCGGAGGACACGCAGGCCATGTTCGAAAGAGGCCGACTGGAAAGTCTATGGGAATGCGACAGCTGTGATCAATTGTGGGTGGTGTTCAACTTGAAATTAACCAAATCTCCGACTACCTCATCAGTAATCATGTTGAAACAGTTGAATGATATAGCTGGTCTATGTGGTACACACGTTGTTACAAGATTCGGTAGACGCTGATAATATTTTTGTTATTCCAGGAAGGCGATTCGATACCATAGACCGTTTATCCTATCTGGGCAGTGTTATCAGCTTGTAATAATATTCACGAGGTGTCCACAAGGATAGCAAAAGCACGTAAAACATGCGCCAATCTTCACCAAGTGTGACATCGCAAAGCCGTCTGTTTGATTGAGGCAGGCTACGCAAAACATATGCACGTCCAGTTTTGACCTATGGTTCGGAGACCCGGTTCAATCGTATTAAAGATGCATCTAGACCCTCTGTAATCAAGCACCGTTGCCCCCATCAGTTGGTCAGCATTAAAGCACACCAGGTAGATAACACGGCAGTCCGTCGGCCCGTATTTAGGGCATGCGTAAGTTCGCAACCGATAACTGGGGTGCATAAAGTGCACAATTTCCACTGATTAGGTCACTTACTACGCATGCCGATGAAGTGTACCGTACCGTGGACAATCCATTTTGGCTTCTGATGGTTAGAAGAATCCAAAAACTGCCGTACGATGAAGTGGTCGACAGCTATGAAAGCCCTGATTGTCCTGTTGAGTGAGGTTAGTCGGTGCCGGTTGGCAGGTACACGGTTCGGGACTTCCCGACCATGCACGGTGTTGGCCGGAAACGGTCTCGGACATGATAGTTTCACAATCACACAAAGTCCGTATCAGCAAGATAATTGAATTTTTCAGAAGGATTCGTCATATTTTGTTTCCTCTTTTATTCTGTCTTTTCTGTTCCCGTTTACACATTCATAAGTAGTACACTGCTGCTTTGTGGACTATTGTTGGGACCAGCGGCAACCAGAGCCGTTGTAACCACATTTACGACTTGAAGATGAAAATGATGATGGTTCACAGAAATCCGTGCACACTTAGTCTGCTTACTTAAGAGTAAGGTTTAAAGAAAAATGAGTCGGTATCTCCCTTCAAGGAGCACACATGGTTTTTTCTGTGGATGCCAGATTTCTGACACCTCGATGGAAGCATTCTACATTGAAGCAACAGTTTCCCAGTCAGCAAAACATCATCAGCAAGCCATCTGGAGCAACTTGTTTAAACAAACTGTTGCGAGATAAGTAAACAAACAAACTTACTGGAGAACACTTCCCATTGCCGCGCCTCGATTACTAAACTCTTGTCCATGACCAGCACCGCTGAACTGGCCTCTCCCACGACCTCTTCCTCTCCGACTCCTATCACTACAACCAAGAAATGAAGTACACAAGGAAAACTGCTAAATGTTGCCGTGTGACAAGTCATCGCATAACTCACACACAATTGTAAAAACGTTTACTAAGCTACCGCTGTCTCTTAACCTAGTATGTGATTGGCATGAGATTATGTAAACTTACGCGGATTATGTGACTAACCACATTGAGATAAACCATTAAGGCAATTATATAAGGAGTTAATAGAGTTAGATCGAGATATCGATCAGACTTATTACAGAGAAACTAGGTCACTGGTCAGTCAATTGGCGATGGCTTGATTGGTCGGTTACGTCACGCTTGTCCATTGGTTTGACCGCGCAGGTTGACCATCGATCCGATGGATTTGTGGCCATGGTAGGTGGAGCGCCTGAACAAACCGTTTCTGGTGAAGTGCAGGACGTAAGAAAGAAGCCAGTGTTTATTCGCGTGCCGTTCAAAGGCGACAATGCCGCAGAATGGCTGACAAATAGGCTCAACCAGACAATTAGCAGGACCTACGCTACAGCTGAACTCCGTATTCAATTCTCCACATACCCAATTCTCAGATTTTGGGCATATTCGAAACCATTAGGGCAATCTTTAACGTTAACAATTTGTGAATGGTTATACACCCTTTTGTAAAACCTCGGCTTTTAGCCTTATCATCGTTAGAGACTGCAACATGTATGTGGTTCACAATGATGTTCAACTGTCATATAATCGTGAACAGAAAAAATCCGAATTACTTAACGACGAAAGGGAATAGACGAGATCTCATTTTTGACAACACCTCCAGACTCAACCATTCAACTGCATCATCGCAAAGCTTGGGCCGATATCATCGACACGCACAAGCTGGCAAACGACGCATTAATTATTGTTAGCTTAGAAATCCGTTATGTTGCAGAATACTCCCACAATCAAACATGGCCAGTTACTCACGTAAGACGGTTCGTCACGGCATACAGAAGCTAGCTTAATCGAAATCAAGCCACATTACATTGTTAATGTGGATAGAAGATAATGGATCATAACGATCACATTACTCAGTGATAACACTGACAACGGTTCAGAATTTATCCAACTACCATGCTTTTACTGGCAGTGGACGAACGTGGCGTGAAGGTGTGTCGGACTAAACATTGTTCTGGCTATGACTATCCGATTAGTTCAAGAGGGGACGAAACCGTCCGATCGTCGGTTTGAGGATAGGCATTATTACACAAGACAGAGTTTCCAATTCAGTGTTGTTGGCTGGCACCACCCGTGCCCGGACAAAGCTACTAGGTTCATCCAATAATAAATAACACCAGGGTAAAAATAGTGTTATAAGTGGTAGAGATTGCACAAATAATGGTTCACCTCAGATACTCACCATCTAGTGCGTGACCGAACAGATAAGATTAACGAACAACTGGGCAGGGAAGTCGGCTCACCTAATTTAATTACGGGGGCGCAAACAAGCCAAGACAAATCACCACCATCATTATCACGGAGAGCAATATATCCCCGGTTCGCACAGAAGTCTAACTACTATAAAACAATTAAAAAAACGCAAGTCCCCATCAACAATAAGAAACAAAGGGAAGAGGAGGTAACTAAAAAACAGAAACCTTTTCATTAAAAACATCCAAAAGCAGGTTGTCTACAGAGTGCAAGGACAAAAAAAATTAGAAAGCAGATACAGGGTCAACAACAACAGAAATTCCTTGAGTCTGTCGATGCCCCGTGTCATATAGCGCACACGATGAACATGAAGCAACGAACCAGGTATTTGATCCACCTATGTCTGCGTTCGATCGCTCGTGTCGGGTGGCACCAACGAGTGAATAACGAACAGGTTAGAAGCGGGTATTTGATAGCGACTTGCCAAACGAGTTCGTTTGTTCGGTCCTTACGTTTATACAGCTTTAAATGGCTGAACCATCAGTGAGAACCACTAATGTATTGTTGTCTATGACGATGTTGAGGGCAATGCCAACGTGGTGGTACTGTAATGTTGTATTCCAACAAATCATTCTGCATCTGGATGTGCTGAAATCAACAAATTTCATTAGGCTATGTTATTCCGTAATGTGGTATATGCGTTTTTCCTCACATTGCCAACAGCTGTAAAGAGATCTTTTCTCATACACGCGAATTTTTTTTAGACCGCTACTAGATACCGGTCACTGTTTCAATACATGAGGAGTAGAACAAGCTCTACAGCTGGAGATTTATCAACTTCACAACGAACTGTTTGCATCTGATTTTCTATGGATTTTGCAGATGGAGTCTCTTCGTTTGGGATTCTCTGTTGCACGTTGCCCGAGAAGTTCTCAGTGCACGTTATAGGCTAGTATTTACCGTTTTAACTCTGGAATGCGCGAACGTGAAGTGACACACTTCCAGCCGGTAGAGTCATGGTTGTTTTGTTTGTCTCATACTTCAGAAATTCGTAAATCCTGTTATCAAATTTCACCGTACCGTGTTCCGGTCTGTAGAAAACTGAGGAAAATCAAACCTATTAGTCGATGCGTTGATCATATTTTGGCCATGGTACTCTTCAACATGTTAGCTGCGCATCACATCAGGTTGCATCGTTTCGACTGTTCTCCTGTTTCAACCCATCTGCTTGTGCTTTCAACCGGTGTCCATTGTTTGTCTCAGGCTAGTTCGTATGTATCGGGCTACGTACATTGCATAATTTTCATGAGCTCTCACTCTTATCAACTTCGTTTAACCATGACCAGATGGAGGAACCCAAACCCGGTAAATTCTTATGCGTGCATATTTTTCGTTCATGTAGAAAACTTGTTGTTAAAAATCAACGGCAAACTTGGCGGTACTAACTGGATCCTACCGGAACTGACACATAGTCACGCAGGCGATCGTTTCATGGTATTTGGTGCCGATGTGACCCATCCTTCGCCAACACAAGTACAAGAGTTGCGGAAGTCTGTGGCTGCCGTGACTGGGAGTGTTAGTTTGGATCTCATACGATATGCTGCTGTGGTTCGACAGCAGGCCACTACTCGGAGTGCCGATCGTATGATACGCGAGATCATTGATCAGATGGAAAGTATGATGGAGGAACTGCTCAAGGTGAGAATGCCTGCGGTCTTTGGTTTGAATTCACTGAGTGGAACAAGCAGTAACACTTAATTGTTTCATGACCAGCGGGTTTTCTGCGAATCAGCTTACAGCAGATGAATTAGCTGGTTTGTATAAGTGTTGCTCCGAGGCTGGAATGAGAACAAAAGTGTTAGTGTCCTTCTCATTCGTGGCTGTAGCTCGATCTTCAATCCGTCGAAAACAAGCCATCGTGGAGGTGTATGGAAATTACTCAATCTGTAAAACGGATTGTGGTGGTGACGCTACAAGAACAACTAGCCTCAGACGAAATTCTTTATACAACGTTGGTGGAAACTGAGAGGACTCTTACCGGTAGACCTTGAATTAGACAGATAGATGACTTTGATGATTAATGTTCTCATTTCAAACAAATTACTTTTGGCTGAAGACAACTCATCTGTCCCGACCACGGAGGCCGTGAGTGAAAATCATTTTAACGAACGATGGCGACAAGGTACATATCTTACGGATGTGTTCTGGCGGAGATGGATACGGTCCTGCAGGGGACCTAACGTTGGTCAACGGCCCAATCTTTCGAAACTGACCTTGTATTATTGGTCGATGTGAATATACCCAGGGGCCGTTGGCCAAAAGCGGTTGTGGTAGAAGTCAACGAAGGCGAAGATGGTCTGGTAAGGGACGCTATCGTACGAACAGCCAGCGGGATCACTCGAAGGGACGTTCGGCACCTATGCAGGCTTGAAGGAGACGTGGTTTCATTGGAGTGTGTTGACGAGGAGTAAGCTGTATTTGCCGTCTTGCAACACCTCTGATCCCCAAGGAGAAATGTAAATTCGTTGACATGTTTATTTGTTTCGCCTTCTCCCCATTTGACCAACGTTTACTTATCAATTGCAGCACACTTGATTCGCTGAGCTGACTACAGTATTTTATTATTACGACGCTACGTGTCCGTGGACTATTTTCCTCGGATTAACTACCTTGAATGTACGTTTATTCCCATTCATTATTGCATTTGCTTGACGTTATTCATTACAGAATCATCACGAGTTGACCAAGACAGTCTTTTGACTTTGATAGACCTCGGATGCATAAATTCCGGTAGAACACTTGTCGTATCGATTTGTAAGCCTAGCAGTCGCCTACACTGTTGTATGCAACAGACACGGCGATCCGGTTCATGACTGCCAGACGATCCGATGCAGTATGAAATTATTGGTGTTGTGAATATTCATGGTTGTATGTGGGCTGAGATACTGCCAGGACGCCCAGACCTAGACAGGAGAACGATTAGGGTTCTCAACCAAAGCCTTTGGCTCAAAAGCCTGTACCGCAAGGCAGCGGTTGGGTGGCAGTGTACCAGAACTGGTACTTTTTCCGGAAAAAGATGCCAACCTTCTTCCAACCCCCAACCTGGAGGACCAGGAGACTGGTTTGTCAGACCTCTACCTATTGGCCTGCCTGGTATGAGTGACTGTCAGTGTGATGGCCACACCGTCCAGTTTAGCTCCAATAGGTCATCGAGATGCGCAAACCGTCACACCGCGTCAAGGTCCGGTCTCGTTCTGACGAGCTGAGACAAAAGCCGCAGTGGCAACCGACAAAAAGGATTCAAAATGGGTTGATTACTTTCCTGTTTTCGAGCTTTACAGAAAAATACTCGGAAAAAAAGGAGGCACGCCTCCAACGACAAACTTAAAACCATTCTAGCTGAAGGTCCAAATCAACTTCACATAGATGAGACCCAATTGTGAAAAGTCAGGGCTTCGGCTGGATTCGAACCAGCGACAGAAACACCATGCCTCAACGCGGCAAGCGCTCTACCAGCTATAATCATAAAATCTGCCAAACTACTTATTAGTAATACAATTTCAATGCTCAACAGTGGCGTTGGTGGATTCCAGCGTGAACTGTTTGAGAAATCCTGCCAGGGCAGTCGGTCCACTGGATCATTTGGTGGATTCCATATGAGATAGTGGGGCGGGTGGGTAACCGAGTCCAAATGTGAAATTTCCGAGCTTCTGGCGTGGCTTCGTAGCTCAGCTGGTAGAGCGCTTGCCGCGTTCAGGCATGGTGTTTCTGTCGCTGGTTCGAATCCAGCCGAAGCCCTGACTTTCACAATTCGGTCTCATCTATAATCATAAAATCCGCCAAACTACTTATTAGTAATACAACTTCACAAAGTAAGAACAAAGAAAAACGGGGACCCAAAACGGACGATGCAGCGCGACATTAAACTGCAGAACTCAAATTATCAAGGGCAGACATAAATTTTAGGTGTACGGGGAGTGATGTGGAAACCATATTTGCCAGAAAATATGTTGACACTCACTTCTGAGACATGATGCACCCGGGAAAGCTGAGTTGCCTCAAGGCCAAGAGAACAGGATGTTATTTCACTGACAGAAGGCGTATAATGAATTGAAGAAGGAAGAACACGAAGCACTGAAAAAGAATTATGGAGATAGTGCTCACTGAATGTAAACACATGATACGCGGCAAACAGAGCAGCAGCAACCAAGTAACTAAATTATCAGGGGCTGGTTCTATACAAAGACCAGGATTCAGGTATAGATAAGCAGAAGATGAAAATTCTGAATACTTATGTACGTAGGGTGTACTAACCAGATCAGGTTACCGCAACTGCTCCTGCATATGTTTGAGCAACCTGGACAGCTTTAAAGGCAAACACAAATTTGTATGCTACAATACGGTCAACCGCTTGGGGAGAGAAATAGGAAAATTGGTTTATGGCGCGATAGCAACCACTACGTATGATGTTACAATGCAACCCACTTGCAGCAAAACGAATTATAATACATGGTTGACACACAAAATGTGCAAATGTGCCACAGTATGGAAAAAACACGTAATGTGTAAGGTGAAGGAAAAATGTAGAATCAAGAAAAAATAACGGCGTGCACCCAGAGACTGGCAACACAAATATCATTGGGTTCTGTTCTTCGCCTTATCAGACAGCGTCCTCAACCAGAAATATCCAGTCCTTCGGATCCCAAACAGGAAGCTGGGAGAGCCCTATTGAAGAAAGCTTCAGAGCGAGTGTCCCCATACCCAGACTTCAAGTCATGCGCTCAACACTGGGTTGCCACCTCCAGCCTAACCAATCACTCACATGCAAGACACGATGTGACTTGTCCACATCTTACGAATGCTATCGAACCCGGCGAGACGGGACCAACCTGAGTAAGGGTCGGCAGAGACTACCCGATCCGTCGTCGTTGCTGACACGGTGTTCCCACAAACGCAGCTAATGCTTCGGAGAAACCGGTGGTCAAAAACGGATGTTCTGTGAACATTCTCCGTGCGAATGGATCAGGTTTGAAAGTCACAAAAAAAACCACCCTTACAAGTAGTGTACACCCAGTCCTTCACAGAAAGACGGAGATCATGCTGACACCACAGATGGCGTAAATTGACAAGCGTCATCTGAGCCTTTAATATTCGGTTTGTGATCTTATCAAACATTCCTCCAGAGCTGATACAGATCCAAAGGTACATAAACTTCCCAACCACCTCCAAAAGCTCATCATCCAAGGGTGAGAACAGACGCAGAATCCTACCAATCTTGTAATAATACCTTGCACATGGAATGTGCAAAGACCCCACCAGATTGACGAACTGAAGCGCCTAATCTGCCTAAGTTGTTCTGAGGTCCCGGTGTACGTTCGCAGATTGGACGATGTCATCTGCAAGGAGTAGGCACCTTGATGTTGTATGTTTGAATATAGATATAGCTATTTTTAATAGTTAAGGTCCCCTCCCCTTTCCATTTTTCCTTCCTTTCCTATACAGGGTTTGCTTTTTTCTTCGTGGTTGTGTGGCAGTTAAGCATCAGTGTGAACCACCGATGTATTGCTGCTTACAATAATGATGGATGATGATGATGATGATGATGATGATGATGTTTCGAATTAGAGTGCGTGGAAGTAACCCCACACTGTTGCATTCACAGAATTTCAGGTCACGAGCTAAGGTCTCTTTTACCGCAGAGTTGAATAGAAAAAGGAAGGCTGGACAACCTAGTCGCACCATACTTGAAAAAAGAAAAGGTCTGTGATACGTTTCCATAAGCACTAACCATGCCCGAGGCCAAACAGTAGGTCGCTTTGAAGATGTTCACACACTACTCAGGAACATCCTTTGTCGAAAGAAAGTCCCAGAATGCAGTTCTGTCAACGAAATCGAGAACCCTTCTGATTTGCAAGACAACAGCCGTCAATCTTCTGTATGAATGGCGGAGTTCAAGCATCTGACGAAGTGTCAAGACGTGAACAGAACAATCAAGGCCAGGACGAAACCCAGCTTGAACCTCACGGATATGTTATTCGCGCGTTTTGCTTAGTCTACGAAGTACAATGCCTGCAGGCAACGTTGATGCAACAGATATCAGGCTAATCCCCCTGTGATTTGCCCACAAAGTACGTGAGACCTTTTGAAAGCGAAGACGATGTTGGCCAAACCCCAGTCATTTGGAACAACTTCACTGATCCAGAGTTACTGGAACAGAGTCGTCAGCCCTTCAACTAAGGCTGGACCTCTACATACAAAAGAAGCCAGCAGGGAATCCGTCTGGGTTGGGCACCTTCTGACGTTTCAGGAGCAGGATCCCAAAACAAGCTTCCGTTCCCGAGGGCGAAGAAACGTCAACAAACCAATAGGCACAGGCAGAACCCGAAAGTATAGTCAGTGGCGCAGACGACAAGTTGAACTGATGTTGGAAGTGCTAAGTCCAGCGTCCAATGTGTCGTTGCAAATCATCAATGTACTCACCGGTGACTTCACAGATTACCTCGCACACACCTGGCTCCCTGCTACCAGTTGCTTAGACGGAATGGAAAACCAGGCTAACACGGGCTGTGCGAAAAAAAAGCCACGGAACGTGTTTCGGGACGTGGTTTTGATGAAAACACATCTTCTTCCAGACGTACCAAGTGACAGACAACGACATAAATGTTAACATGGAAATTTGAATTTTTCTCATTATCCAGATTAGTCGCTTTACTAATCCGCCACCCTAAGTGCGTCCCAAACCATATTTGATGGTGAGCCGTAGCCATTCTTATCAAAACGCACACTTCTTTTGAAAGCGATACCAGTGCCATTTACACACGTCAAGGCCAGTTGAAACTGTTTTTTCTGTTAGTAGACCTCGCATACCTGTTATGACATGCAAACTGTGAGTTCTCATTCACTTTGAACGGTGCTGGATGTGTCCGTTGTTAGTGATACGTGCAATTTTCCTCTCTCGATTATCCAGACAAATATCTCCACAATCATCTTCTGTACAGTTCTTATGCAGACGCCCAGCACATGCATTGACTTTGACCCGGAAGAACCCTTCACGACATATGATGTCAATCAAATAGCCTTGTATTTGCCTCACTTAGATAAAATTGAAGACCATCCTTCTCTATTGTTGTTTACATGTGAGAATCGATTTCCCAGAAGAGAATTGACAGCATACCTGTGGGTCTGAAGTCGTTTGACCGTTTCCTATACACTCAACTACATGTATGCAAGAGTCACCATTGTTCTGTGAGTTTGCTAAACGTTCATTTTCATCGCAGGCGACACCTACCCAATTTGCTCAGTGGAGCAGTCAGGGTCTTCATATTTCGTGACCACATTGTTGCTTGACCACCACGTGGTTTCACCCAACTGTTGGTGGTCTCAGTATATAATGCCCGGTAGGATAAACACCCACCTGGTATACGGAGTACGTGACCAACCATCGCAGGCTGTGCAACGTGAGTAGTTGACCAATTGATCGCGCATCCCGAGCGTTCCGGAATACGCGCCGGCGAACTGCCGTATTGCTCACGCGATCAGTCCACTTAATGTGGACTAGTTGGTCGAGATACGGGTGGTCAATCATAACAGGTCTGTTGATGTCTTCGTTGCGCACAGGTGACGTTTCCGAACCATTGAGCAAAACAGGATGCATACAAGTAATGTATACCACTCGACACCACAGATGACGCAGGTTGACAAAGGCAACTCGTGCTTTTGCTATCCTCATTGATGTCTCATCAGCAATATTACAGGCTGACTGAGGTATTGCTACCCACGTGTGTAAAGGTGTCCATAGTCTCCAGCGGATTGCTCTACAACAAAGAGGGTAGGATAAGGAATGCCCCAGTCTTGAAGCGACACTTTACATTTTGAAGGTGCGAAGCGCATTCCATACAAACCAGCCCGGTCACTCACCTTGTTCAGCATGGTCTGCATGTCTTCGGCAGAGGGGCTAAGTAAGACAATGTCGTCCGCATACTCCAGATCGGTCAGTCCTAACGCCAGGAAGAAGTTTAACATCGAGCTTACTTGATTACTTAAGCGCACCTTGCGGATTGTCGTCCATGACAAAATTGAACAGGAAGGGGGAAATCGGACACCCTTGACGAACACCACTAGAAGTGATGAACACCCGAGACAGTTGTCCATAAACCCTCACCCTGCTTGCAGAGTGAGCATACAGTGATCTCAACAGATTCACGTATTTCCCTGGTACTCCCTTGCGAAGAAGACAGTTCCAGAGAGCATTACGAGCATCCGAATGGAAAGCAGCCCTTCCGATCTAAAAAAAAAATCCCACAGCCATTGGCTGCCTATGTTCCGTTATGCGTTGTAGGGTAAAAAGTGTCATCAACGCACCTTCGGTTGGATCGCACTCTTGCCTGCACTTCACGTCTCTGGCTTTTTCTGGGCTTAGTGGGCCGACGTAAAATGAGGCCAGTGAGTAACTTGGACGCAACAGACACCAAACTGATGCCTCTGTGGTTGTCACATAGACTTCGGGCCCCTTTTTGAAAACGGGAATTACTGTTGATAAGCACCAATCGCGAGGTACCTCTTCAGTCTCCCAAATCGTCTGGAGGAGTTTTGTCAGTTCTGATATCAACCTCTCCCCGCCATCCTTGAAAGAAGGAGGAGGTATGGTCCCAGAGCATTGTTACGCATTGTTACGCTTCAATAATTTAAGCCTCAGGCTTAGGACAGAGGGTGGTCTGGAACGCAATAACTGACCATTCGGGTCCCGTCGTCCACATGATCTGGTTGAGGCCAGCTGAACTGTTCTTCAAAATGTTCAGCCCACCTGTCAAGTCGACGCGATTGATTGGTGATAAGTGAACCATCTTTTTCACATATGGTCTCACTTACACCGACTCGACGACCAGTACAACCATGGATCAGGGAAGAAGGTTTCTGCTGCTCTCAGGATAAAAGCTCGTTCCATCTCTCGATCGTTTGGCCAAGTGGTACTCACGGTCTTTGCACAAGCTTTTGGTCAGCTGGAATCGAGCGACGCTTGTTCATGAGGTTTATCGACGCGACGGAAATCCAGTTCTGTCGCAACTGAACAGCTCCTTCGGAACATACCTCTTCACAGCATGTTTTCATAGCTGCGGCGATTTGTTCCCAGTGTTCGTTAGGATCCCTCACCTGACTCGAACTGGGCAACTTGTTCACCAACGCCTTCTGGTAAGCGTTCTTTACACTCCTCATCGCTCGAATGCCAGTTAATTACTTTGCATTTACGAGCGTGTCCTCTGGGCAAATGACAAAACAAAACGGGCACGCACAACAGCATGGTCCGAGTCCAGGTGGTTGCTCCAAAAGGCACGACAGTCCTTAACAGAGTGGCGCCACCTGTAACTGACTACTATATGATCCAACTGCGTCCACGGCTGAGAAGCACACGGAGGTCTCCATGTAACACAGTGTTTCTTCCTGTGTTGAAATGCGATGCTCGAAATATAGAGACCATGGGATGCGCACAGCTATAACAGTCTTTCTCAAATGTCAATGCGCTGTGCCAGCCGTTTCTCCTCTGGAGAAAGATGACTAAGTTGAGCATTCAAATCGTCTGCTACTGTGGTGGTGTCTGAGTATTTGGTCTGTCTAAGAAGGTCAACGTGGGCGTCAAAAAATCCACACTTGGTGGCATCCGAACAGCTATCCGTTGGAGCGTACGCCGATATAATGAATACAACGTCTTTCTGATTTGCGTCGACAGACTTTTACCGATGTATTGAGTCTGACAGCGCACAAGCGACTGTTCACTGGGATCCAATCGAGCAAACATTGCTCTGCTCTGGAACTCAGTGCGATTCCCACTCCAGCTTGACCACGAGATTCAGCTTCGGCGTCACCAGAAACCCTGAGAGAGAAGCGCTTGAATCGACAGTTATCTAGAGGTGAGCTCAAATGGATAACGGTGCTAGAATCGTAGACTCGCGTCTCCGACACGCAGCACACATCAAGCTCCAGACTTGAGAGAGTACTAGCCAGAGCAGCTTGCTGACCGACTTGTCGGAGAGTGCGGACATTGAAGGCGCCAATGTTTACCAGTTGTCTTGGCCTCAGAAAACAATTATCACAGGGAGGCATACAGAATACAGAGAACCTAGAGAGCAAAATAGAAGGAGAAAGTCGTGATGGGTGAATATCACTGTCGGGAGAGCGATAACTTCTGATACTTCCCGGTCGTTTATGCCGCGGAAGGGGGTTGACTTGAGGGACCCCACCCCGAGTCTCTGACTCAAAGTCTGACCTGCGAGACAACAGGATACAGGGTTTTCTTGGGGGACCCTACCCGGAGCCAATGACTCAAAAGTCTGACTCACTTGGCAGTGAGGGGCTTGCCTAGCCCGAGGGCGCAGTGAATAAGACATTGATGTCTGATTCTGAGCACTGCTGCGCGCAGTGGATGTACTCGAAGTTACAACCGACTTCTGGCTTCTGTGCACACAAAGCTGGTCCGATGTTTTTTGACTAGCATTGCCTCGCTAGTCGCTAACAGTTTCGGGTTGCGATTATGTAACAATATCGACAGGGTCAACTAGGTGACCGGTTGCTAAGATGTGTTTGGCGATCGATGAGGCCGGGGTCTTCGAGCTTGTTACAGACAGCAGGTCATTTTTTGAGATCGCAGTTGATAACCCCTTAGGAATGTGCTCCGCCATACGCTGATGCAAGCGCCGATCTGTTCTGCCTATGTAGACGTCATTGCAACTGCAATTGAACTGGTATATTACGTGGGAGACAGACTGATCGGTTGAGTGTGTATCACCGCTATGAAGAGCCAAACCCCTAGTGCTTAGCAGGACGCGCAGTTGGGCAGCTGGGTAAGTGCGTTGCAACGCCGACATCAATTTGTGACTAATGTTGTTGGTCAGGTGGTCACCCTTGAATTGGATTTGCAGAAATATGTTCTTCTCCGCAATGCAGCTTATCACTTTTGGTTCTTCTTTTTACTGTGGATATCCACAAACTTTTCAGGATAGCCGTTATCCACCAGCGTTTTCTTAATAAACTCTTCTTCTGTTAACTATTAACATCTCCCGATATATATCTTCTCTCTGTTTTGACTGAATGGAATAAGGGAACTCAGTTCCTTCTTGTTGGGCTGTCTCTTGAGATGTGCAGATACTGTTTTTTGTCGTTTGATTGCAGTATCTCTTCTTTTCAGATTACAAGTCATTTCCGCATTAGTATTTCTGTTTGCATATAGTGATGCCGTGTTTTCGAACCAGGATGGTGTTGAAGTTCTGGAATTATTAAAACGTCTTTTCCCTATTTTTGATTAGTTAGTATAGCCACATTTCGTAGAGAAGAAGGTGAGGTATCGTAGGATTGTGTGTATCTGGGTTTTATAATTTTTACCAACACGTCATTTGGATTCTGTTGCCCCTGTCTAGCAACTTCTCATGGGTAATACACCAGTGTTGATGAATGGGTATATATCGATATTTTATAGATCTCATAACTAGTCTTGTGAAGTACCGGCCGTTTGAGAATGTTTCAAACGTGCACAAATGTGGTCGTCGACAGATTGTTACCGAAGTAACAGCAATCTGTGCAGTCATCAATAATGTCTTTATTGATGCATATTCTGGGTGCAGGCACAACACTTGCGTCTGGAGAAACCTGAAGGGAGGAGAATGTCTTATTTGCGTCGATATCTAAACCAAATGTGGATACCGCGATCGCGAAATCTAAGGCCAGTCCTTGATGTTTATCTCCGTTACGTACAGTTGGCGCACTGTCTCCTGCGAGTATCAGCCTGCGTTTAGTTGAAGTACATAGCCGTTTCGGGACGCCGAAATTTCGAACATTCTGCAAGCGGTCATACGTCCTTCAAATTCTGATAACCAACTGTTGGCATTACCGTCAAATAAGATTGGGACTAAGACACAAACCTGCTTCACGTTATTGACAATATCAGTCATCGGAGGTCGATCCACACGTTTGTACCTTTGGTCTCTTTCTCTCCCATTCTGTTTTTTATCCATTACCAGACCTCGATTTTTTCTTTCGTGGTTGTTTGGCAGGTTGGCATTAGCGAGAACCACTGACATATTGCTGTCCATGATGATAATCCAAACCTAACGAAAGTGCTTCCAACTGTAGAGCACTGAGTGGTACCGATGAAATGTTCTGAAGAACTTACCGGGGTCCACAGTAATAGGCACAGCTTCTGGTTTGGTTAACAATCGTTTGAAATGAGAAGCAGTAGTTTTCGTTCGTTCAATCACAGTCTTACAAAAATTGACGAAAATGATCTTACAGAACAATGATAACCTGTTGACAACACATTGTAGACGATGATCAGTTCCAAGTAATTGTGTCAGACG
>LOND01028465.1:14616-25143 GCA_014220965.1 Paragonimus kellicotti | reverse complement strand
GTATATATATATATATATATATATATATATATATATATACATGGGTAGGGTGGTTGTTTTCAAGCTTTCTGATAAAACGCCTCACTTGGCCACCATCGTTAGGATTTTACGAGACAGTCAATTTCAGTGGAAGCAGTCATGTCCCTAGTTTTAAATACGAAGGAAGGCGTGAATACTAACCCACAATAGCCAGCCAGCATCGATTGTGGATCACGGAAAGAAGAGGACCTTCAGAGTCTACATTAAATTCCTCAAAAATAGATAAATCTGATCCGGCTAACATGAGGTGCTGTGAATGCTCGTGGCTTAATTTTGGTGTATGTAGAACTTCGAACATTTACTGTTACAGTTTGAATATTCTGAGTAATGCGGAAGGTTTTTACTCCGTACGAAATGCCCTATTCGTGTAACACCAGAATGGCACAGAGTCGTGTGGCTGATTCAAGTCCAGTTTTACAAGTTGCTGAACAAGAGTAGTTTTGAGGCTAGGAATCCGCTGCACAATTGCTTTCCCAAGGGGGATAAACCATTTTCCTATGAAAAGATGATATCTTGATTTCCCAACTTTATCGTTCTTTTATTTTGTTTTGTAACGATTGTTATCCACAGAAACAGCTGAGTGGTGGTCAGTGATCGGCCCAATCTTCCAACAGGTACTGTTTTCTTTCACGACTACTCTTTACCTGAATAGTGGTGATGGTTTTCTTAAGAAGAATGCCACAGGTTCGCTGTTTCGACAGAAGGTCGCAACAGTTATGATGTGAGGTGACCTTTACGACTGTTAATGGGCGTTAGCATTGATCTTTAACGGTAACACCGACGTTTTCTAATTCTCTTTTCAGGTTATCGAACGACTCTATGGTATCATTGTCAAGGGGGTGGGTTTTTTTTGAAGTGATGAGCTCACCGCTAGCAGCAAGAAAACATTGCAGCCACGCATTGTTGTGACTCCAAATCACGGATGGTGGGCTCCATTACCGTGACTTGAATTGTTCACGACCAGTTCTATTTATCTTGTTCGAGAATCGGTAGACAAGTGGATTGACGTTCTTTAATAAATAACCGTCTATAGATTTTTCTTATGGTCTCCGTTTTAGCCACAGATGCTAACAATATAGATACATGGGTCATTCATAGCTTCCGCTTTTATCATGAATCTAACCATCCTCTGAGAATAGATGACTCTGTTGAAACCACCGAAGAGCATTCTGTAATATCGATAAAGTTTTCCGCATGTTTCAAATACAACGCACTTTTTCCCCATCTCGATTGGGAACGTGTTGCAGGCACTATAAGAGCCGAAGTAGTAAATACATTCTGTGAGTAAAAATCGTTCAGTAAAGCGCTATCTCTATTGTTTAACTCAGATGTTCTCACGCCACGCGCGCACTCGCGTTTATAAACCGAAATTCCAGCCCACAACGCAGCGATGTTTTCCAATTGCACGTCGTGCGCGCATCTGCCTGGTTTTGTGCGTGTGGCTGACGCTTTCCGTCGTGAGTTTCTTGCTTGCCACTTCTCATCCGTTGGTTCGCTTTCGTTGAGCGATGGTTTGTTCGGTCGCCTGTACGGTCCACAGTCCACCCGCTGTCGGCTTTGATCTATCTCACCACGTCGCCGAGATATTCCACCGAGTGTTAGAACAATCGCGCCTTCGATTTAGTCATCCATCATTGTTATAACACGAGTTGTTTCCGATCAGTTCGTCATTTTCTGAAAGTGAATGAACATCAAACTGGATGAACCAACTTGCGGCCGTCACCCACGTTCATTTTTATCTCATGACGATTGTTCGTTGTTATCTGGACCTTCATCCCCCAAGGGACCCTGCATAGTTCGACTGTTTTTTCTTCAGACGCCGTTTGATTTCAGCGTTTAGTAGACACTCACCTGCAATTGTATGTCTCGGTTGGGTAAACACAAAGTTTGTAACTCAGATCCTCATTTTTAGACTACTACGGTAACTTCACATGAGTAACTAACATTCCGCAAAGCGCAGAAGGAAGTTGTTGTCACCTTCGAACGATATTCCTATCTTTCGATGTAATTTAAATAAACTGTGACCCAATAGAACATTGAGGCGGGGGTTTTGTAGTGTGATCAGTTTCTCCCAAGTATAACTAAAACCTTTGTACGTGATTGACACAAAACAGTGTTCTCGGGTGCTACTGGATAATATGATGGACGACATTACGATTTTTTTCCCGAGTTGAAAATCTTCTAGTTGTTTCCGCGAATGACAGATCAAAAAATATAACTTGTAATGGTTCCACGGAAGGTTTGCAATTTACGTTTTCATCTTACGTTGATTTCGGCAACAATGCTTGCCAGACTTTTGTACAGCAGCTGTCGTAACACGTACTGCCAAATCGGAAACAGAGTGCTTGAAAGGCTTTGAGTTTGAAGTCCCCCGTCTCTCCGCAAGATCTGCACACAGCATCTTTAGCAGGGCATTTGGAGTACGGTCTTCTTCTGCTGCTGTTTCTGTTTCTGCGGGAATAACGGCAAGCATTGAACGTCACCACCAACATTGTGTCCTCGTTCGACGAAGACCCGGTTGATCCCGCACAAGTAGAATCTTCCACTGTGTTAACAACTGATGCTCCAATATCTTCAAAAAGTTGACGAGTATTCCCTAGCAAATTCTAGAGAGCTTGCTCAAGTGCAGTTCCAAGATGTAGGGTTTTCTGTTCTAGAAGCTGCTGGCGTATTTCGTTATACTGTAGTCCGCTGATAAACGTCACTCGACTCTCAAACTGAACACGCTCGATCTCAGCCTTTGCGCTTCGGGTTAGCCTTCCTTCTGGCTCACTTCTTGAATCGTATTTTCCCATTTCTAGCCTGCAGCAACGGCAAAAAAGTGAGCCTTTAGCGAAGGTTGGAACGCTGGTACGCTACCGCATTTTTGGACAATAACCCAATTGACTTTAACGGTGTGCTCTTGGAAAACAAACCATGCAGGCATACCAAGCATAGCAGATTAGCCCCTACTCTAGGCTTAACAGTTACGACTGTTTCTGATTCGGAGCCCGACAGCAGGAGTTGTTAAATGTGGTTTGAGATATCAACAGTACAAAAGTGGATATGTAGAACGTTCGCACTTGTTGTTTAATGCATACACATCGTTTCCTATCAAAGATTCCGACCACTAACCCTCAAATAGCCGTATCACGGGCGCATGCGACTACATTTGGTGTGTGTAGCTGTTGTTTAACTGAGTTGTCTATGAAGTAAGTACAATTAGTGTTGTGGAATAGTCAAAGCCGTAAGGAAGTTAGTTTGCTCTTGTTGTTTAATGCATACACATCGTTTCCTATCAAAGATTCCGACCACTAACCCTCAAATAGCCGTATCACGGGCGCATGCGACTACATTTGGTGTGTGTAGCTGTTGTTTAACTGAGTTGTCTATGAAGTAAGTACAATTAGTGTTGTGGAATAGTCAAAGCCGTAAGGAAGTTAGTTTGCTCTTCTTTCATGTTTGTATGGTAGTTATGCATAAGCACAAACCACTGATGTATTGATGTATTTGATGGTAGTAATGACGATGAAGCGGCACGTTGAAGGCGTTTCTGTACCCTGTTTATATGCTGTTTTAATGCGCACTAAATGATTCTCTGATGCATCGATGGTAGATTTAACTTAGGCCTCAGACAATAACCATATTTATTGGTGTGGAACAAATGTTAATAACAAATGCTAATACCTCGTTGTCTTCAATAATATCGCAATGGTTGCTTCAACTAGTCCATTTGATACATTCGTACGTCACCTAGTGATTTCTCATCCACATATTTGCCATCTACTCTGAGTAGCGCTGTCTTCAGTGGAAGTTTTTTGTGATGCTTAAGATAGTAAGCTACGACATTCATCGAACTGTGGGAATCAGGGAAGTTGCCAAAAATACGAGTTGGTTATTATGAGGGTATACATTTTCCATTTGTTCTAGTGCCTTTATCGCCAACTAAATTACTTAGCTCTAAGTGGATTTTATGATGGCCTGACCTTTACAGCGAACTTATGGCAGGTATATTGACTGAACGATAGCTGTGCTCTTCATAATTTTCTCATGGTTTATTGCTTTTCATTTCTCCTGTTCACGCACAGACTTTTATCAGCTTACTATGTCCTATGGTTATTGGAAGGCGGGTAAGGCGGACGAACCAGCCGTCTTCGAAATTTTCTTCCGTAAAAATCCGTTTCAAGGCGAATTTACCATTTTTGCTGGTCTCTCTGACTGCATCGAGTACCTTGAATCGTTCAAATTTAGTGCTGAAGGTAAATGGAGTTATTGTTCGCTCGTTTGCATTATCATTGTTGTCACTGTTCAATTTGTGGTGTACGTTTTTGTTCGGGAATGGAAAAACAACCAAACACCTTTACTGAAAACGTCGAACACCTCCGCGAGTACATCAGTGCATGGGTGGTACAAAAAGAAGGAAAATTGGAGAATGAGGATTTTGAGAAATGGAATACGTAGACAAGGATGGTAAGGTTTAGGCGAAAGTGCCAATCGTGTTGATCAGTTTACTACGAAAGAAGTGGTAAATAGTTGATTAATATACACATCTTAAGAGTTTGCTTTCTAAATGAATGAAAATATGAGGAACAAACCTCAGTTGTCAGTATCAGACTCAGTAGAGTAGTGTCAGAGAAAGATGAAACAGAAAGAAGGTATTTGTGGGTAGTGAATGAATTGTAGACTTATCCGTCTGTGCACGAATCCCGAACTGTCATACATGCCGCCAAACAGAAATACTCAGACAGAAATGAGCAAACTAACACCTTGACATCCTTCAGCGCGAGTCCGACTAGGCACTGAGCAGATGGACTTTGAAAAACTGGGTACTTTAGAACCGCAACTTATGCCAGGGAACATCCACATTCAATCACTTCAGTCGTACGCCAGACCCTTGCGTACTTCGTCTTCATAGCACCTGCATAATACCTATACGACTTATGTTCGTGCAGATTTCGCTGCATCTTTACTGGTGTTTACTTCAGATGAGTTAAAATGTACACAAATGATCAAAGTTCAAAGCAAGTCCGGTCTATGTCATGACAGCATCAAACAACTTGACAGCAAGCACCTGGACAGGGCCAGCGCCATCGATTGCCGAGCATCACTTGATAACGCAAACATGTGATTGACTCATCAAAGTCATTTCGTGTTCTGTTCTCGACTCGAAACAAACGTTTGCTACGATATGCCGAGGTCATTGCAATCAGGCACCGTACAAAGAGAACTGTTTGTGACGTTGATGCTGCCTTGGTAGCAACCGAACTGGTTTTGAACTTTGACCTTTTGTGATTGTTTTGTGGTTTGGAATTTTGTACATTTTAACTCGTCTGCAGTAAACACCAGTAGAGATGCAGCGAAATCTGCTCGAGCATAAATCGTGTAATGTCAGTCTTTTGTCTGCTCTATTCGAATTTTAGATTACGTCAAGTATGCACGTTTCAGATGCGGGCGGATGTTGGACATACCTGAATCACCCGTCGTATCTAACCATAGAACTCTAGGTCAAACGCTGTACGATAGCCTGTCTACATGACAGACGAATTTCGCTTTCTAGTTTTTGCCCTCAGTCAATCAGTATACCGTTTTCCATAACAGTCAATCCAGCTCGTCTAGCTCCGCGTTGCATTGAGTGCATTCGTTGACTCATTTGCTCAGTTTACCTTAAGACTCGTAGGAAGGAACTTGTGTAAATCTTATATGGTACATTAGGACAGCTGATAGGCCTAAACAAGCTACTCACGACGGCGACTGTCTCCATCCTCGAAAGAAATACATTGTATGGATAGGCTGAATGTCTTTGATTACTTCGATTAAGGGTGCGGTTGTCTGTTTTGACGACGGTTGTCGACCGAGTACACACGCGTCCGTACGTTTTATCGATGTGACATCATTTCTGTTCATTCACTTTGCGCTACACTAGCAGGTCTCGCTCTGTTCGACCTCTCTTTGTCTGACCTTTATTTACGACGTGTTTTTTTCCAAGTTACGGGCTCATGGTGCCAACTGAACGTGCTAGGTGGTGCGCATTACACTGACAAATTTGGTTTGATGATCAGTGCTTCAGACAGGAGTGTGTTTTGCCGACCGAAGATATAAAACAAGATATTAAAAACACTGATCAAGTGCTCTCACTACCGTTGATCGCTTTTAATCCGCAACATTTGTTTGTTTAATCGGGTTTGTTCGGTTTGACAGTTATCATCATACACTCATTTGTGTCCAGAATTACCGATATGTCTGATGCATCAGTGGTTCATACATTAACTTGTCCTATCTACCTTGTACTTCCATCCAATTCGTATGGTCTGAAACGATAGTAGGCATGGCTGTCGGTTGAGCTTACAACTCGTGCATTTACGCTTGTCCTACCAGTTTGTGGTATTTTCCAATCTCCTGTCTTTTGTTTTTATGGTTTTCGTGCGTGGTGACCATGCGCCATCGAAAATCTGCTAACTTCTCAAACGTTGGTTGTGGATCCTTTCATTCATCTAGGCAGCTTTGCCCTCATCAGCCAACAATGATGATTATAGGCATGTGAGAAGGACTGGGTAGTCTTTGTCAACTTCTGTCAGACGTTGAATCAAAACGACGTCCGCTTGTTGGGTAAACGTCTACGCACCCTTATGCTACATATTTGTGTCTAAGCTTTTTAGTGAAACTACATATATTTTTCTTTGTGAATTGGGGCTTATATCCATGATTTTTGTGGCAGATTAGCACCATCCACCGTTATTTGAGGCAAAGGGAGTTTCTTGTTGACCTATACCGCAAGTTATTTTACCGTCCGGATAATTGTCTCTTCGCTGATGCGCATCTGAACAGGCTGGTTACCAGTTATCGCACATCATATGGGAAGATCACGTGGGCATTGTGACCGCTTGCCTATGCACGTGTCTATTTATCAGGGGCAGGCGGTCGATCGGTGGAGTAGCAAACTTGCTCCATCTGAAGTGGTCCGGTTACGTAGTCATGAGTGTTTACTGTACCGGGCTTTACTCATCGAAACCGCAAGCTTGCTATGTTCCGACGTGTTCACTAATAATGATAGTGATAATGTTTACCTCGTTGAACAGTTTCTGGACCCTACGATTAACACTTTACTGGCTATCCAAACTGGCGATCTATTGAAACCCATGGCATGTCATTAGTCACATTTACTCTCACACTTTTGTGCTAGGTTTATCAAATACCAATACATTTTATAAGGTACCTGTAGCCTTTTGTTTTGTTAAGTCAATCTTGAAGTGACACTAACTCGAAGTATGAAAAGGCGTTAGTGAGCCATTGCCGTTCTGTCTTCTGAGACCCGATAAATTCTGAGTATTTCTTGTTAAGTGAACGATCAGACATGGCGCTCGCGTTATGAATCCATACGCGCTTCTCACCCATCAATAGTAGACCCTTTCATTTTTTCCAGTTGTTGTTTAAAACCCAACTTTTTAGGGATTTCAATTTCTTCTGTTTTGTATTTCCACGGTTTACGACTCAGATATTGCGTATCTTAAGCAAGCCATGCCACCATGCACCGAAGAAGGCTTCTTCGACTATTTGGCCAACCTGCGCCTGTCAAACTTCTCAATGTGGTCTGTTGAAGAAGGTTCTGCCATCTTTCCAAGAGAGCCCATTATCCGTGTTGAAGGACCTGTTCTAGTATGCCAACTGCTCGAAACTACCTTGCTCAATTTGGTCAACTTTGCCAGGTCAGTGTTTAGTAATTTGTGTGACAGTTTGTCTGTCCTGTGGTCTCTTTTTATGACGTTTCGGATGCCACCCGCGATTCTGGAAGTCGTTCAAATCCAGTTGCATATTTCGAGTCGTCTTTAATCCCCATCTTCTGAATTTCCTGTTTAGCATTTCCTGGTTATCTCGATTTAGTTTGATAGCAGTAGCCTCCGAATCAATTATATTTTCCAGTTGTGCGCACTTGCCAGTTGTATCAATTCATTTGCACTGTTTGAGCATGAACAAGTTACGCATCAGTCATATTGATCGCCCAGTCATAGGCGATGCTTAATAGGATTGTGTTAGAGTAGATAAGGGTCTCGACTCATAACACAAATGGTTGCTAGTTTTGACTTTGTTCAGACTATTTATACCTGCTTACCCGAACGAAGACTAAAACAATCATGGAATTTCGGTTTGAGGATGAGCGTCTTGAAATACTATAATCACCATTTCGTACCCTTGTGACTGTAGCCAGTACAAACGGACAATCCGAAGCAGACGGTCCAATACACTGACGAGACGTGAACAAATTACAAGTAACTTACTTTACGTTTGGCTTTCACTCTACGACGCATTTGCTACCTTGCTATACGCTGAGTGACAAGACTTAGACATGGACACTGGTGGTCACTGAGGAATGAACCCGCAGCGTGCCACTTTTCATACGGACTTACAACAGTGCGCAGTAGGCAACTGTTTGTCCTGTGTGTTGCCCATTCTACTCCAGTATTACGATCTTCTAGTTCGTGTCATGTCACAGTCAGGTAACTGTGAAGAGCAGTTTACTGGTTTCAGCTCGTTTCTGTTCACATTCTCAGCTCTGAGTCACCCAGTCATACCGCTTCGTCTCTTGAGACTCATTAACTTGTGTTCATTCCAGTCTGATGACTACAAATGCGGCCCGATTCCGCCTGGCCGCTGGTCCTGACAAAAAGCTATTCGAATTTGGCCTTCGCCGTGCCCAGGGACCGGATGGAGGCTTGTCAGCTTCACGCTACGCCTATTTGGGGGGTCAGTGATATTCTTCGAAATTCTTGCTCCAGTTTATATCTGTCATACTTTCTTTGGAGTCAGCACCATGCTAATTGTGCTTGTACCTAATCTTTTCTCAATCTGTCCACACTGGTCAGGATACGACGGAACAAGTAATGTTCTTGCTGCCAAAATGTACGGCATTCCTGTGGTCGGCACGCATGCACATTCGTTCGTCTCCGCCTATCAATCTAATGTAAGTGTGTTTGTACCGTTTTCCCGCATTTTCATTTTTACCGTTCTTGTCGGAATTGACGGCAACTCAACTACAATATTCGTGGTCTGTGTGTGGTAGTATACTCGGGCTATGATCATCTTTACTGGATATATCGATGATAAAGACAAAACACTTGTGTTGTGTTTACCGCATTCTCGCGTTAAGTTAGCTTCATAGTGCCATCTATCCGGTCCATCTGTGGTTGCGTGAGTCATTTGACAGCGAGCATCTTGTAACACAACTGCTGTTTGTTGGAGACAAACATTGAAAAGCGGTTGCCGTGTTTATCACTGTAAGAAAGAAAACAAAATCAGTACTTATGGACTCATCATGTGATAAAAGCGTGTGGTTAACCAGCTGCCTAATCCAGAAGGATCGTTTCTAAGCGTGAGGTAAGAAGATATCTGTGAATGTTTGTTTCGGAAGATGACACCATTTGTATGCTTCAACTGAGATGATTCCTTAGAGTCAGACACGGAGCTCACACAAACTGAAAGGGAAAGTCAGCAGAGATTTGCATCAGATTTCGTTCTAAGTGTTGACGATGTCTCCCTATCTAAGTATGTACACTGGGAACGGTTTTCAAAGTAATCTTCTGATATGGTTACGTTTATGAACACCAGATTGATGTCATTTTCCATTATTTTTCCTTATAACCGGTCGGGGATTCCGGTGTTGACTTGTTGTTGACCGGGTGTCCACGCTAAGTACGGCGTCGATATGGAGAGTTTGTTGGAGGGTGAGCTGTTTACATCGTGTAAGAGAGGGGCGAACCGGCCCAGGGGGGAAACCCAGCAGGCAAAAGTCCCCGCGTGGTGCGGTAGCGGGATAGCGTCTGTGAACAGCAAATCAGTGATAGCTCGGTCAGCCTGCGATGATTCTCCTTCAATTCCCGAATGTACACACAGTACTACTCACGAACGAAGGTGCATGTTGTACACCAGTTGGGCGCTTATCCCATTATTTCGTATACTCTGACCTAACCGATGTCGAATACCCAAAGAAATCAAGGCAATATGACCTGGCCAATTCAACTCGGAGTTCTGCTGTACTAAATCCGATGGTCAATGGCTAGTGCGCTATCAGGCAAGAAAAAGTAAAATCTATGGTTCTTCCTTTTCCATTCTACTTCGGAGCCCACAACACGGGGAATTTTTTTTATTGTGAGGCTTTATAGTGGAAGTGTGTATGGATTGGAAATTGCAGACAACACGCGGCAGGTACACTGCTGTTCCTACTCTTTGGGGAGACTATCGATGGGAATATTGAGAAAGCTGTTAATCCGAACGCGTAAGTTATACGCAAGCAGTTGAGTGGGGCGCACACAAGCCTTGTGGACTAGATTTACATTTTGCAAACACTCCTAGTTAGCTCATACCAAAACACTAGACTTGTAAATCTAAATGGTGAAAAAAACTTAGACGTGGTTGTCAAAACGAGCGTAATGTTGTTGTACGCGCAGATAGTTAATTTGCTGAATCTCTTGTTCACCATCCACATCGAAAGTACAATTGTACTTCTGCACATTTTTG
>LOND01028464.1:4862-29116 GCA_014220965.1 Paragonimus kellicotti | reverse complement strand
AGGAAAATACAGACGTTGCATGTAATCTTGAGATACACGGTTTTCCCAGCTTTTAAATCCTGTTCGAGCAATCCTGACGAGCAATTCCACTTTCTATACAGTACTTAGTGAAAGCCAGTTACACATAACAGTTTGAGCAATAACAACTAATAACTGATTAATAATAGGCCTCTGATATTTCCATATTAATCGGTCAACAACCAATTGGTACACAACTGTTCAATGAACAAACAGGTGAACACGTTTGTGACGATCTGTTAAAATAGGCTCTGAAATATAGAGTAAATAATGATGGAGCTTTACATTCAATGTATATCATATAAGTGTTAATGTGGCACATGTGGGCAAAAGCAAATGATAGTCGTTTCTAAGTGGAATAATTGCAGCTTCACTCTAATCCCATCATAGAATAAATTTCCGAAATAACAATTTGTAAACATAAACAACATGTGATAGCCGGATTCTCTGGAAGTTCGCGGTATAATGAATCTACACAAGAAAAAGGTTTGAACAGTCTCACATTGGTAACTTGTTAAAAATTGTATTCAATTCGAATGGTATTTAGGTTTTTGCCTTCCAGAAAGCAATCTGTGGAGCACAAATGACGGAAATGCATAACCACATTTAGCCGTGTTAAACAGGGGACAGTTGTCTGGAGCACCAGCTGTGTTGTATATTCAAATCAATCTGTGGTTTCTCACTTTCAACGACTTTGTTCACTATAAATCAAATTTTAGTGGCATCCCCGTACATTAGTAAGGTGGACTTGGCACTTCGAGCAAAAACGAAATGAAGAACGAACGTCCTGACATGGATTTTTTTCGCACACTGCTGGACGTAAGATACCAATCTGCAATAGCTTCGTTCCCTTTGACACTAAAGCGATTACTTTGAAGATAGCCAGTGAGTCACAGGATCAAAGGATTCCCTGTGCTACAGTTACGAAAGTCACAGAGAAGCCTGAAATTCCATATCATCTGGTTTGCTTATATCGAATCTTCCGAAGTAGAAAATGAGTTAGTAGCGCAAGAGAAACGCATTGGAATTTCATTTTGACCCTCGGACAACAAAACAAATCGACTAAAATATTTATTTAACTGACCGTCAACCAAGCTGTTCATGATCTTTGAGGCAACCGATAATAATAATGTCGGCCTGTAATTGACGGGCACATTGTGATTACCGCCTTTAAAGATGAATGATACTGTGCACATCTTTCAAGCTTTGGAAGGATTACCTTTCCGTAAAGATCGATTGAAAAGTCCTATGGCGCACTTCTGTGATGTTAAAGGAGAGATGAGATAAAGTCGGAAACTTATTTCCATGAAGCGTTGAGTTTTTTAAACAAGTGATTGTTCTCATGGCATCGGCAGTGTTAGCACTAGGTACTTATGTTGACATTTTGCAATTGGCAGCGAACAAACTCAGAAACTGGTTGTCGGGAGCTGGCTGTTCCCGTATTTGAGCCGCCCATCCCTTATGTGTAGCGCAAGTGAGGGACTATGGGGCGGCTTTTGGTGATGGATGCTATAGAATAATTTTGGATCGGTAACAAACTTATTAGTCAGATAGACATGATACTAGGTGTCCTGATCGGAACATATCTGGAAATGGCTTTAGTAGCAGTGTTGTATAACAGGCAGCTTCGTTTGTGAGTAGTATAGTGCGTACATTCGGGAACTAAAGGGCAGATCTCAACGCCAGGAAGACGATGGACCAGAAGCGACTATTGGAATAGTGTGTACGCACTATGGGGAAAGTGCCACCAGGGCGAATGACAACGTACTGCTACCCAATGTGTGTGAATGCACGTCAGCCGTGCAAATGAGTGTACGCGTTTGTGGTCCTGTGTTTAACATAACCTGTGCGGGATTTCATGCAATCCACCACTTTTTGTGGTCACAATAACACTAGAGTGATGGATACGCTGAGACATTAGACCAACATATATCGTAAAGTTGTTTGGTCAGGGACGTCCAGTTCGCTTTGCAAAATTTATTCACGAAGTTTTATTCCAGAGGAGTATCTCCACCTCACCTGTTAATTTAATTATATTCTATCTCCGTCGTCACTATGACCAAAAGATCTCAGTGTAGTTTCTTTTCTGAGAGGCTAATCGAGCTTTGCCATTATTGGTGCTCGTGCCGCAGTCAGCGGGTAAGATGATAGTTGCATCTCACTTTTGGTTTTTGGAATTGAAAGGGCAGCACTGAAAAACTTCAAGATGACAGAGTGGACAATTATTTTGGATTAATATGTAGTTCACGAAGGTCGGGTCTGGTTTTTCAGGATCGATCCACGAAAAGCCATATTCGCCATGGGAGTTGATAGTGAATGGTAGGCCAAGCCACTAAAGAATAGTCAATCAAGGATTGAGTCAAAAACAACATTAGTGAAAGTTTAGGTGCTAAGTGGACAGGCCTAGGTGGCTTGTCAACACCCGTCATTTGGAAAACTGAAAGCCCAAGCTTAGCGGCTATCAGCTTCCACTAGGTTAAATCAGAATAAATATTGACACGGTTAACGGTAGTCTCGATAGATGAAAAATTGTGAATGACAACTCACCTGTGTCTTCCATCTGGAATTAAGAATATGAGGTCATTCAATATGGCTCGATGGTAATTGTGGACGTCTGGACGCGATCTGCTTAAGTTCTCAGACATGTCAAGTGTAGCTTGTTGCAGCACCAATATTCGCGCCGTTTCACTTCTGCCACTAAATGAGGCACGAAGTGACCCTCGGAAGTCGCTGTATTTCGAATAAGTATTTCAACGGAATCAATTTAGAAAGCTGGTAGAAAGGTTGAAGAGGCCAAACTTTTTAAAGTGCCCTATCAGTGGAGCCTTCCCATATGCCCTCAAGCTGATAATCCCTCAGGACTCGCCGGCAAGGTAGTCGAATACGATGAGCGACTGTGTTAAACATGTAGGTGTTTTCTTGACAGGACACTTATAACTGACATTTTTGGCACATTTTCTCTGTGTGCACTAATAATCGTGTTGACACCTGGTATTTGATACTTCAACTCGGGTCGACGTCTTGTGACATTGTACCCTACATTCCAAAGCGTAAACTGACCTCGATAAACAACCGTGTTGATTCATTGTACACCTGACACGGTTGACAAGCCCGGCTCGTTTGACACAGCTGGTGTCTCACTTCCTCCCCACAAGCACACACTATCTCGCTCATGGTTTGGAACTGTCATTGGTCACGAATAACGTCACATCAAAAAGCAATCAGCCCCCCACACGTGTTCACATAAGGAGAGGTTTGAAACGGGCAAGACACAGCACATCGCGCCCGGACACAGGAACACGAGCTAGGCGGTACGCGGTCACAGCGAGAGGATTTTGTCTCCGAGACTTGTACAGCTTCACCCAGCAAAGAACTACAAGTCAAGGATTACTCTCACATCAACCCATCTCTCCGTCACACCCCACAATCCTCCACTTGTTTAATCCGTGATCTACAACAATCATTTCCACAGTGCTATCAAGGATTTCGATAAGTCCCAACATTTCGTTATACAGTTTTGTTATTCGCTTATATATGGTCACTGTTATCCACTGTTATATATATATATATATATATATATATATATATATATATATATATATATATATATATATATATATATATATATATATATATAGGCGTTATCACTTTTTGGTTATAATTAAGTTTTCGTGCCAACAAACATGTCTAATGATTTGAAAAGTAATGCTGATATCTGAATTTCATTCACCTGTCCGCTACTCATTTTAACCCACCAATACAAATCGTCTGAAGACGTTGCTAAAATCGTGTGGTGGTCTGCTAAACAATATTCATACGCTTTGCATCAAAGTACATTCTGCATCTGTAACACTCTTGGGTACAATACACCGATTTTGTTACATTATCATCTGAAAGTGAATCCGACGTATTTATTGATTAATCTAACCACGATCACGCTCACGCTGGAATTTGAAAGCATGGCATATTGGTGGTTGAGTTGCCCGTAGTGAGACCACACGGGTAAATCGTGATTCGGACATTTTTTAACTGGCTACGTTACATCCCTGTGTCTAACCCTTCTTCGTGATGTGCACATATTTTAATCATGTGGCGGATCCGCAAGGACACTTTCATTCTACTTGTAATGGAGGCCCATGTTGGTGCTGGTTTTTATTGGGGTTTTATTTGTGATTGAGTGTTGGTCATGTGTCCGAGTTGACACAGCCATAGAAGCGGCGGCTAGTCACATTCTATCCGGCTGTACCTAACTGCCACATTGTTAGGTAGTCTACCGAATAGTTTAGCCTTTGAGACACCAGTCACCCTAATAGGAATGATACGCTAGATGTTTCAGATGAATGCGACTGGACTGATTTTACCTTTCGTTTACTGAGAGTGATCCAGTGTTGCTTATGTAACTGACACTGTGGGCATGCATGAAGGGCAACATAGCTCGACTGGCGGGTTAGGCCAATAGAACAGGCACAGGAGAACAACGTGCCTCAACAGTGAGACAGAATACTCGATTAATCAATCGGTCGGCCGAGAACGAAACACAGTCCTGTCTGTTCGGCAGTTGCGGTACGGAAAGGTTGCGTCAGATGACATGGTTTTCAAGTTAGCTAAAGTCGTGAGCAGGCCGCTATAGCCCTTAAAACTAGAAGCACTGGGAAATTTATGTTAATTAAACAACGGATACACTTAGAAATTGCTACTTCCATGGTTTAACGACGCAACTAGTCCAACAGAAGTAAAACGACTGTCACCAGAATATTTTGATGTTCTCTACCGTGTGAGGTAACATAAATAACTGAACAATTGTCCTCGTGTTCAAGAACGTGAAACAAATTACTAGATATCCAATAGAAAACTATAATACTGGGAATTAGGGAGTTCGGATAGCCTTAAGAATCGTAACTGCATTGAAATCTCTCACGCACGTAATAAAGAGAAGACCTCGTACTGGTTGCAGTAAGTAGATCATATTCATGAGACAAGAGACCGAATCTATGAAGTACCAGACAGTAACATAGGAAATCGTATGACCATCAATCGAAGTCACGAAACGTAGGCCGAGATTGATGTAATACATTAACACAGAAATTAGCGAATAACGGAAGGCGTAACGTTGAGACTGTTCGTCCATTTTTGATGTGGTACTTTGAGCACAATATTTGGATTCGTCCCTTGTTAGATCTCCTACTGTGTCGAGGTTTGAATAAACGGTGAATGGAGTAGATTTTTATCACAAAAACTCACAAATTAATTCATTCTGCTTGAATAATAATGAACACGGAAACACGATTTTCAAATCCGTGTGTGACGCGCGATTATATCTATCTATGTCTGTCAGGGTAGTCCTAAACCTCTTGATTTGAGCCGAACAAAACAGAATGTTGAAGGTTTACTCAGAGCACACTGCTTCTGTAAATAATAAACTAGCAATCATGAAAGTGTAGTCTACGCATGGAAATCAGTCGTTAGCAATTGGCACCTCACCAAGTAGTAGCTTAGACAATTAAATTGAGCAGTGTACAAAACAAAAAATCTGCGTTCATATCAATAAAGAAAACGTCGTGTGATGGGTACAGCTAACACTGGATGCGTCCGACTTCTTGATTATTCTAGGATGACGTGGTGGATTGTGTGTTGATCTTCCATCGGGTGAGTGGGTTTCAAACCTCAGGGTAGTCACTTTGTCACCATATTACTAGTAAAATGGCAGCTGCATGGAGTCCTCTCGAGTCGAGTCTCAGTCAAGTCATAGTGATAACATATCAACAAGGGGCGCAGCAAAAGGAGTCAGACAACGGTTAAAATTTAAGGCTGAATGGTGTGAGATATGCAAGATTACTTAAACTGTCGAACATGAAATGTCATAGGAAATCCACGTGGTCCGGTCAATACTTCAACTTTAGTAGTTTCACACCGGTCCATCAAAAGCGCGCACTAGTGAATACACTATTCACACGCGCAAGACGAATCTGTACCACAAGACAGTCCTTAACCGTGGACGAACTAGAGTTGCATACCACCTGTACTAACAGTCTAACGGAAATCCGAAAGAAGGTTCAATCAGATAGCTCCGTAGTAGGAGACCGAAACCGGCCGTCTCGAACAGGTGATCCACGGTAAGAAAGAAAAGGAGTTTGAATAGAATGACTTTTAAAGGTGAATTACGTATGCAATAAAACAACACAAAAAACTGACTGAATTCGATTAAACGAACATTCAACGCAGCCGAACATTGTGTACTAGCTCGAACCCAGAAGCTGCCTGTGCCTTCAATCAAGGAGATATCAGCCTGTCGGTGCCACCTCACACTGTATCTACCAATTTACATGTAACTGCAAAGAAAGTTACATAGGCAGAACCGAGAGGTGCTTGATTTCCAGAGTGAAGGAACATTTGCCTAAATGGGTGCAGAACTCAGTATTACCGAAGAACGGCAATGTCGTTGAAACACAACAAGCAAACCAGTGTTCGCAGTCACAAGATATCCTGACCACTGGTCACGTCGTCGATCCAGCTTGTACACTCAGAACCTTATTACGTCATCCCAATCCAAGATTCTTGCGGTTTGCTGAGGCTGTCGCAATCAATCGACTGAAGCCGGCCCTGTGTGTTCAGAAACAATTGTTCGTGAGCTTGACCCTGCCCTGGACTTAGTGACCTTCCTAACCCATCAATCGACTATGCATCTCACCCATCCCCTAACTGTTCGATATCAAAAACCGTTTCATGTTATTGTAAATTTGGTACTGAATGAATCAATACGGAAATGTTTGCATCTATCAGTTTTCGTGTTCTAACGCTGTTTGTTCGAACTTCTGAAGGGAACGAACTGTTTTAAATGTTATTTTTTCCAAAAGCCGGGGCATCAAGGGATCTCTGGCATGTTACAAATCAATGTTAGCACTTAGTGTGTTACTCGCCAACGACTTGGACGCAGGTAGCATCGAGAACCGTCGACACCTCAAGGTATATTAGATGTTGAGTATTTTGAATTTAGCCATAATTCACTTAGTAGCCGGGCTTCTTACATTCGCTTTTTTGCTTCTTGGATCAGGACTTCTTTTCTTCATGAATATATGGCGGTTAAGCCAAAGCGCGGAGCATTGCTGTACTGTTATCTTTGATGCTTATCATAGTAATGTAGATGCAAGCGTTGTAGTAATACTGCACTCCTATTTGAGCGGTTTATTGAAATCTGTGACTTTTGAAATCAATAACCGACCTTATCTGAGGTTCTAGAAGAGATGTTATTTTATGCCTTGAGGCCGTACAAGTATTAAACAACATAGATAAAGCACTCCGTTGACGCAACAACCACATCATGTGTCAACTCGGGGCTGATAGTTTAGTTGATTCTTTGAATTGATGCATCTAATCAGGATGTCGGTGCAAAGCTCTAACAATGTGTTGGTACTGAATTATGACCGACTGCTTTTCACTGCCAAGAGCTATCGTTAGCAGAAGCTAACTATGATATTTCTAGAAGGGAGGTATTAGCCACCTGTTTGTCGATTAAGTACTTTTATCATTTGTTGGAAAGTAAGAACTTCACCGCCTAAACAACTCATAAACGCCGTTACTACCAGTTGGGATAAATGTTATTCTCAAGAAATACAACATAATGAGGTCACAACCCAATTCACAACAGATGTCTGACACACTGAAGAAAACTCCAATGTGGCTGATGATGCAATCTCAAGACTGTATATGGACTCGTTTCTACGCTAGGAGACATATGTCCCAGAAAATTGCTGTTCTATCCTGACTTCCGATCTCTGTGCTTCCCACTTTCTCCATGTTCCCGTATCCCCTTACACAGATCCGATTCATCGTTATATTAGATATTTCCAAAGGCGTTTAACGTCTTACTGCTTTCTTTGCCCACCCATTTGTCTCTAGTTATCTTCTATGATCCACCGCGGATTCCAACCTACAACCAAACTGACCGCCGTCTTTTGTGCTTGGACCAATATGAACAAAGATGGGAGTCGGTGGACCAAACCGTGCTTCCATTACCAAAGATGCAAGATACATAACCATAACATCGCTTTTGCCCAAAAGTTCCTGATTCCAGCAGAACGTTTCTCCCATGTTTACGTTCATCTAGTTGGCCCATTATTTCCTTCTAAACGGAAAGACGTTCCCGTTTACGTGTTTCGACAGACTTGCGCGGTGGACTGTTATCCGAGACGCCGGCTCAAAGTTGGTCAGGCCGCTTACCACTCAGTTCACTACTCTTCAGATCCGTCTTTAAGGTAGATATCCAATATTCCACCAACGAATTAATCTAAAGAACAAAATAGCGTCTTTCGGGTGATAATTTCAACCGGAGTACATAGTCTTCATTGGATCTGTCAAACTATACATATTGCCTTGAATCCCACGTAGAACTTCGGGCTATTACGACCTAACGGTAATAATCCTTTAAGCGCCTCCACAAAAACGCAAAAAATTATATTCGTTTTTATTTGTTGTGACATAGTTCCGCTTTCACTTCGATTGTACTATGGTGTCTTATTTAAACTAACCTCACAAGAGTTACCATCATCAACATCAGTAGCTACACAGACATTAATATATCGTCGGTTCTTGCTGATGCGTAATTGCCATACAATCGTGAAGGAAAGAGCAACCCTAGCCAAGAAAAATAGAAACAGAAGGAAGTGGGATCAACTACTGAAAAGTAAAGGTTATGTGTGTACTGTAATATCAAGCACTAATCCGCCTACACTTTGCAATCAAGCAACCGATTTGTAATTAAAGTAGTTAGTCATTAGCAAGACAGCTTTAGTGCCCCGCACAAACAGCAGCAGTTGCCTCACAAACAACTATTCCAAACGTAAACAGCATTCACGCCATTGTTAGCCACGAAGATTAGCTACCATTTCATTTAACGTCTCAAGTCCACTGACTCCTGTGGGTCGCAAGGTCCCCAGCCCGAGGAGACGAACCCGACCTACAATGGCCAACCCCTTGGTGAACGACTTCAATTCTCTACATCAGGTCACCTGGTGTCCACTTAAATATCATCAACCTTGCGCTAGTCGGCTGCAGCGTCGGCAAAGAGTGCTCAAGTGTGGCAGACGAATAGCTGACATCCTTAGTACATGACTTAACCATCTAAGTCTGTGCAAATGTAAGGATTGAACAAAAGAATGTGCTTCGCACTCACTATCGAATACCCATCTCTTAATCTCTTCGTTGCTTATCCGATTCGAACGGTCAAACGCAGACATCGGTGGTGAAATCCCTGACAACAGTTCACTGAACTGAGTGGACAAGTCTTGCAATCGTAAAGTAACGCAGCCCTCATTGTTGTCTTGTATATGCACCCCCAAGCCTCAGAGATATGTCTGTCTGTCGCCAGAAGTGTCCTAGGTTAATGAACACCATCTTAACCCTGGAGATACTAGCTTATATTTCACTGCCTATGCCTTCACTGCTGTTGACGCAACCACTTAACTACATGAACCTGTTAATAGCCCTCATAATCTCATTATCCAACAATCAGAACAATCTTGTGAAAGCACCTTGCACTCTGAGGTTATAAGGTGCATTCTGCAATGTATGATAGAAGGGCAGGTAGCGGTCAGCATTATCTGTGCTGTCTGAAAGTCACCAAACAACACCTTGCCTGCATAGACATGATAAGTCAACATTCCACCTAGTCGGAGATCCACGCCGGCATCTTGTGACTACTTTAAACAGCCCGTCATTAAGTCGTGTATGGAAAAATTAAATAAAAATGGATAAAGTGGACAGTGTTGACATGTAGCACTCTTGGTTCTGAAACCGTCAGACAATTCACCGTAGACCCGCACCCGAGGTGAAGTGGGAAGATGAAGTGCCTGGAGTATATTCACACAATTATACAATAAAACCCTACGTTCGAGCAACTATAAAGGTGTAGATTGATCGATCAAATTGAACGCACCTATTTGGTCGGAAAAACGGCGAGTCTTGAGTGTTACACCGCTTCAGAGTTGGGCAGAGTCAACCGCTGATCACTATATTGTGGTTCACAATGAAACGGCTACTGCTCTTCCCTGATATCTGCTTCTCCAGATGTAGTTTGTCGACCACGTATAATGGGAGCCAGGACCTTGGTAATAGGTGGGGTCAAGATAATTCCTCTATAGTTTTCGTAAGAGCCACGGACTCCTTTCTTGACTAGGGGAACTAATCTAAACAGACCGAAGCAGAAACTGATACTCTCCGTCGTTCACACAAACTGAAACTACTGAATCAGGACCTCTACTAACGCCACCCAACATTCATAGAAAAGTGCCGGCACGAGATTATTTGGATCAGCATCACCGTTACGTTTGAGAGTCAAAATGCAATTGAGGACCTCAATTTCCATAGGTGGTCCTAAGTCTACCGACCAGCGTGCTACGTTGCAAGTATGCGGCGGCAAAACAGTGGAAACAGAAGGTCTGCTAAATTAACTCTCAAAGTGTTCCGCCCAATGCTTTAACCTTCAAGACTTGCTATGACGGGTGAGCCAGCTGCCTCGTTGATGGCTTTACTAACAGACGTTCGCCTGAGACCAGTGACACCGATAAGCTGAACATTCTGCTAGTTTTTCCTGAAACAAAAGCAGTTTCCATTTCCTTAATTTTCTCCAATAGCCTGGCTTCACGACCGGCGACCAGGCCATGCCTCAGTCTCCTACGGATAGTTTTTCTAAATTTGTTATGTGAACTGCAAGAAGGAATGTTCCCTCTGGTATCCAACAGCTCCCTGGATTTCTGCGAGATACAATGTCTGTTCATCTCATGTACTCCCGTGCCGCATGCTACAGCACCTGCTTCATAAATGCCTGTGAGATTTGAGTCCAGCAGCTATTAGGATCTTCGGAGTGAGAACTACTAAGGCAGCTTTCTAAGCTGGTTTGGTAATTATGCTTTACCGATGGTAAAGCCAGTTTCTCAACAACTAGCCGTTGCTTTCGGTGGGGTCGTTGTCCAGGGAAAAAAGGACGAAACGGCAACGTGCCAACGCATGATCTGAATCCAAGTATGTGTTGCAATAAATACGACAGTCCTGAATAGGGGCTTGTCACTGTTAGGAATCCATTTTTTCCGTCCAAAACCGCCTCCGTCCTCGAGAAAAACGATTAATCCAATCAGAATGAGCGGAACTGTCCAGAACGGTCGAGAGGTAACCTTGGTTTTTTTTTACCTGTCCGACCTTTATTCCGCTATGCTCATTGGTGGCTTAGTGACCTTAACTATTATTTTCGGTAACTGCCCTGCTTTCTGATTCGAGAATGCTTGTACCATTTTTGCACCATATAAACACCTTATAATTTTCTCCTTGTGACACACGTTTCTGGAGCGGAACAAAGCTGCTTTTGCACCGTCTTTTGATTTGTTTTGGGAACGAATCACGGGGACAGTCGCGTTATTTTCGGGACCGAGGTTTTCCATGTTCACTATTACAAGGAGGGAAATCCGATTTTTTTCATCGAGGATGAACCAGCGTATTCTTTCGAGAGTTTTCAACAGCTACCCATAACTAAAAGCTATGTAATCTATCTGAGACCATGTCCAATTCAGAGAAGAGGGGTGTCAAGTATACCAGTGACGCGCACCGTCTCTAAAACTGGTGCTGGTACAAATAACTTGCGTTAACTGCACAGTTGCAACAGTCACCCGCCATTATTCCAGCGATGTGTTGCTGTCCTAAACTTGTCATCTAAACGTGACTTGACATCACCAAGTCGACCGACCTAGGCATTCATATCTCCGGCCAGAATGACTATATCAGAACCATGTGTCGACCGAAGGAGAGTGGCCAGATCCGAGTAAAATGCGTCCTTGACGCCGGCGTCACTACAGTCAGTTGGAGCATAAGCAGACAATGAAAAGATTTCTGAAAGTTTTGCCGTCTGGAGCTGGCATTGGTGGAACCTATCAAGCGGACTGCAAGAAGATTATTGGTAACGAGAACCCCATCTGCCAATGTGGCTGCGGTCATCGTGCTAAGGGGTATACCGACTCCAATATGACCGGTGGTGGCGGTCGTGTGATTACTTAAACTGTACAACCAGTATCGGGTAGACAGTGTGGATGCTGTTAGTTTCATACGTTGACTAATGTCCTAATTCCTACTCCATGAAATGCAGCAGACATCAACATTCAACGAATGTAACGCTGGTGCGAAAGCGACCTGTTGATTTATGTGTTTGGGGTGCGAACGTTGAAAGCACCCATACTAAGTTGTACTTAAGTCTCAGCAACAGACGAGGGAGACCTGAGACTGAATGGCAGGAAATGGGACTTATCGACACAATGTCACTATGAGCAGCTACGTCTGTTGTGGGATGTCTATGGCAATCAGCAGAAATGGGAGTGGGGGTGGTCTGAGAGTTAACTTTGGTGGGACAGTGAAAGAGGGAGGGTGAGAATTAGTAGGTTTTCACCTATCTACCGCGCTGTGTGAAGCAAGTATGACGACCTGGTTTATACTGTGATACCACCGATGCAGTATGGAATATGAATGAATATGACTCTTTGTATCCATGGTTGTATATTGGCTGAGATGCTTCTAGAACACTCTGACATACACAGACGAACGATTGGGGTTCTCAACCAAAATCTTCGGTTCAAAAACCCGTACCGCAAAATAACGGGTGGACGGTGCTCTACCAAACCTAATACCTTTTACTTAAAAGGCTGTCAATCCCTAAATTGTAGGACCAGGAGACCACGATTTGTGAGATCTTAAGCTATTGGCCTGCCTGGTATGAGTGACTGTCGGTGTGATCGTCACACCGTCCAGCTAAACTACGTGGGTCATCGAGGGGCCAGCCGGAAGAATCTCAGTCAAGTTTGAACTGGTGAGGGGCTGAGGCAATCTGTATGCCGCATAAGACATTTTTAGGATGCTGTGTGCATCTTTGATAAATATATTACATTATTAGGCCGTAGGACGTATCATTGCGTTATCACATGACCTTCATAACTTACGCTCATTTGACCATAGCGCAAACAGTGGGTTAATTAACATTTAGGCCTACCAGGTACTCATGCCTATCTGATTCGTTCATCAATTATTTTATCAACTGATCATATAACCCCGTGTCATCAGAAAAGTGTACCGCTTCAGAAAGTTCTTTTTCAAAGCTCTTTAGTTATTCAAATGTGTAATGACTAAATGGACGGTATATGCACGCGATGTGTTATTTCCAAGAGAAAATGGCGAAGACTAAGACATTAAGTTAGGCGAAGCAAGTGGGAAGTTTAGCAAGAGTGGAGAAGGTAGATAAAAGTCACTTATTGTGAGTGGAAGTTGGTTAGAGTTCTGATTAAACTGGAGGTACAGAAAGGAAGGAGATTTAGGTGATAGGGGCGTAATATGTTTATGTTGGATAGTTAAGTAATTAAGTTGAGTTTATTTAGTTAAGTGATTGAACAAGATCACATAGTGTCCACCGGAGGTAAGGCAAGACATGTGGGTTATTGATAAGTTGGGCGTAAAAGACTATTCTTAAGTATGCGAACGATTGAGCATGAAGATGCAACCTAGTGCCTGCATTTATGGATGCGTCATTTGGCTGTCATCTGCTTACTTCTCTTGATATTCTCTAGCCCGATTGTAACTCAGGATATGCTGACTTATCCGAGTCTGGCCAGAAGGTGCGTCGTGTACAGAAAAAACGATCCGTAAACTTTTTAAAAGCGAATAATCAGAAAGTATTGCTTCACCTACTTCAACATTTTCCGCCAGTGTTTTGGGAAAAATGTATTCTTAGCTTCCACAGCCATGCTTTCCAGGAGCCACATTTATCATTTTTATTTTGTCAACTTGTTAAGGAAATCTCTTTGAAACGTTTCGTCGCACTCTTTTATCTTATTCCGTTTACTTTCAATCGTTACCAAACTTCCAGTTTTCCTTATGGGATTGGATTTAGTGAACTATAGGTCAAGTTGGAGCAATTTCAAATCCAAATATGACGGTTTCAGGGGTATTGCACATTGATGCATATCATCACCCTTCGCTGGTTGCGCAGTTCACGCAAATTGCCCAGTAATCGCCTCACCCATCGGCGAGTCGACAGAAACATTTGCCGGAGACGTTGTTTCAAGCGGAATCTCTTCACTCTACTGGTACCATTATGTACGATTATAGATGGGACAATCAAACACGCCTGATAGCAGTTAAGATGAACATAACGGCTCTGATTTCCAAGTGATACAATTACAATTAACCCAGAATTTGGCTGAATTCGAATCTGTCAAAGGATCCGCCCGCTTGCGTGTATAAAGTGTTCTGAAGCCGAGCTATGAAGTCACAGTAAGCTCTGAATTCTCACTGTTGACCTCAGTTAATCAGTCGTACTACATCTCTTTGTAATTCTCATCAAATCGCCCGTGTGATGAAGTACCAAGGCAGGATTTCAAACTGACAAAATATCTTTTAATCACCATCGCTAATACAAACGCATAATCAGTTGATGTATTGTATAATTTCTGATGTCACTATCGTGAAAACTCCTTATCAAGTCCGAAGAAGAAGTATCAGAATGTCAAAACCTTACAGACGAATAACCATGTTGCAAGTGGGAAATCAACAATCACGAGGTAGCTTCTTTACGGAATCTGATGTTACGTCTCACGACTCACTTGCTAGCAGTTTAGCCACGCTATCAGTTGAGTCACGGAGCTAACCCGAGAGCTTGGAAGTTTCACATTTGGATTCTGTTACCTACCCGTCTCATTTTCTCATATGGAATCCATCAGACGATCAAGGTGGCGGGCTGCTCTAGCAAAATTTCCCAGGAGGATCGCGCTAGCATTTGTCAACGCTAATTGTTAAACAGTTGAATTGTACTACTAATGAACAGTTTGACGTATGTGATAGTATATAGTAGATCAAATTGAATACTCACTGCTTCGCTGGATTCATACAGAAACGCATGCAAACTTGGCAAGCGCTTTACTAGCTGAGCTCTAAGACAGAAAAACCAAAATTTCCCACCTGCAATGTGTTACCCACAAAACCCAGTGTCTCATATGGAATCCATCAAATGATTCAGCAAGTTGTCTGTCCAAGCAAGATTTCGTGTACAGTTCACGGAATAATCCCTCAACGCCACCTATCAGTATTGAATTTGTAGCACTTACATATATTACAAATTGATTGGCATCGTCAGTATGCCGGTTGCGCAATCAGCTAAATAAATACACATGGTTAGAAACTGAGCGAAAGAACAGGAGACCTGCCATTTAACGCACTTGTTTCCTGATAAGCATAACTGGTTACGTGTGTTGCCCCTTCTTACAGGGTTCGATAACAGATCCGGTGACATACATTTGTTTTGGTTTAATTGGTAGTTGTATGAACTTGACTAAAGAGGCTCGGTGCGATATACTATCGATTAATAAGAGATAGACCGTGCCAACTGGTTTCATTCCAGCACAGTGGGGTGCCAATTAATTGAGACAGTCAATGCAAAATAATTGGCAAATTATCCACGCCTGTGGCTCATTCAACTAACTATCACATTTGCCGGCCAAGAATACTGTTGACAGTTTCTTTCCGTTTGACGGGCTACATCCCGGAGCTGATATGAACTCAACAGTCTTAACCAAAGTCTGAGTCAATAGATGGAGTAAGAGTAGCAGAAAACACGAGTGCAATTTCCGCATTTTTTAAGCGAACATGGCTTTTACTTTATTTTCTGCGCCGAACAGAATAATAACGACACTTTTAATCATTAAAGAGCAGAAAGAAAAACACAGTTGATTCTAGATTGCCTGGACGCACGGGCAAAAACCAATCACACGCAGGAGGAGCATATAAGACAGACAGGTTTTATATGTGAGTGGAGCGTGAGAAGCAATTGACACCAAGGTTGAACAATTGAATAATGGGCAACGGTTGACTGACGACAAAACTACTCAGCCGATTTGTCTTTTTCTGCAGTTCCTCGTCTTGTTTGACACGGTCTCGAATAACTGAGCTTCGTGTTCAGGGAATGAATAGGCGCGCGCGTACGTACATGTGCCTATGAGACGAGTGGTCGAGCTTCCGAAATCGATTGAATAACACGTGGGGATGTTACGACACAGGTTTCCGTTGCTACTTTCGGGGGAGTGGGCAGTAGTAACGAAGGGGCAAGAAATTTGAAGGCACGCCAACCGGTATCCGTTGTTTAACGCTGTTCCGCCAAGCAACTAGGGGTACTTGAACGTATCCAGACACACGCGAGATCTGACGAGTTCGTTGAGACTTTAACCTTTCCACGGTTCCTTTCTGTGTCTTCTGTGCACAGGTTGACCGGCTTATTACACATGCTGGTCGAAATGCATGTGTGGGTACTACGGTTTCTGAAGCATATAACTGTACATGTGTGCGTGGATGAGTGGATGGGTGTGTGAACGACGCAAAGAAACCAGCGTACCAATAAGTCAAAAAATTCGAATGACATTAGAAATCTAGAATTTTGTACAACTAACAGTAATATTCGAATAGGCACATAAAACAGCCGGTTCGAAATGTCGCAAGAATAAATAACAGCTTGACAATGTTAGCTGGAAGTAGTGCGAAAGTTGCCATCGTACCCGTTGTACAAAACAAATTTATTTTATCAGAATGATTAGTCAATTTTAGCCGATGGATGAACGGTGGCTTCTGTGGGGTCCCAATCAAGCAAGTACACGGTCTTGTTGATGCTTACTGTTTGATCGCTTGGCTCACTGACATCACGGATTGCGTGGCAATCTGGTTTTAAAAGGAAGCCGGAAATTTGAACGGTTGAACGTGGTAAAGATGGAACAAGGAAGAGTGACGCTCGTAAACTTCGATTATGGGCATGACTGTCGTACTGTCCACATTCCACACGAACAACATCCTTCTGGGTGGACTTTGTCTTTGCGTTAGATACGAACAAGATGTTGAAGCGTCTGTATCCACACGCGCGCGCATACAGGAGGAAGATAGAAAGAACGGTGCACGTAAAACGACTGAATGGTGAATGTGTGTGAAACAGTGAGTCAGCACGGTCAGGTTGATAGAATCCTGGTTTGTTTCAGATCATAATATTTAGTGTCCACCCGTCTTCTACACGTTTATCTCTCTGACACTGGTCTAACGCGAAGAAAGCACAAACTTTCACTTGAAGAGGTGGATATGCGAATAGTTAGACAAACAGGCAGACTTGTGACAAATTGACAGGCACCTAGCAGATATATAGAAAGACAGACAGACTAACGGATAGACAAACAGACGGATAGAAAGACAGACAGACAGGCAGACAGACAGACAGACAGGCCAGAGCGCACAACAGTAGTTAGACACCAACAAAGCACGAAAGTTCATTCGGCTAAACAGACAAAAGACAAGGTAAAACGGACAGTCGGAACCCGATAAATAAGCTGACAAAAGCGCTGCTTTCTCGACTTCGCTAGTCCAACAAATGATCCAACTCCCCATGTAGCACTGCTAGTGCAGCTGCGGCCTCACTGTCCCATGGTCGAATTCCTTGTGACAGCAATTCTTCGACCTCCTCGTCGGTAAATCCGCAATTGAAATCTAAACTAGCATGAAAACTTGGCGGATTGAATGTGTTCGCCCCTCTGCTTGGCGGTACACTGGGCCCGGAACCCAGACGGTTAGCGCGATACATTGCCGCGCGGTGATTTGCCGTGGAGAAAGACGTTGTAGAGTGACCGTAGCCAGGTGTGCGTGATCCCCTTGAGTGTACTTGATACCGTATTGAATCGTTGTATCCTTTGGATCCGGAACTAGGACCTCCAGAATTAGAAAGTTTCGAGCCAGAATAACCATACACCGGTGCACTGTTATACCCGCGTTTAAATTCCACACGACGTCCACCATCATCGCTACGTCCAAACGCATGTTGTTCTCTTGTATGAACACTATTGGTGTTATTTGAGTCCACAACAGAATTTGATGGTTCTGTTTGCTCTGTTACTTCCGTGGATTCAGAAGGATGTTTTGGTGTAGACTGTTCACTACTTGATGCGACGGTATCACCCGCAGCGCCCGTGGAGCCCATTGCCTCATTAGTCGACAGCATGGCTTCCTCAACAACTTGACGGGTAGAGTTTCCATCACCAAGTGGTCCCACGAAGGAGGAATCGTTGTTGTCCTTAGACTCCATTTCCGACGATCTGTGTGACACTAGTTGCTCGCCATCAACTTGAGTGATGGTACACTTGGTTGGAAATTTTGCGGTGGCCACTTCAAATCGTGTATCACTAATCGTCATTTCCGGTATACGCTGTGGATTTGGTGCTGATGATACTGGTGGTGCTGGCGTGGCTGGTAACGAACCAGTAGTTGGACGGTTTGTTCCCATGTAATTGATGGATGGCGATGTGGTAGCCGACGCTGGAGCAGCAGTGAGAGCTGCTCGCATTGGATAACCACCCACTGGCCCATTCAAACCTAAATTAGCCTTGCGTAACATTTGTCGATTCAATTGTTCGATTTTGCGCATCATCTCTCGCTGCTGTAAACGCCATGGGCTACTTAAAGGAGCCAACCATTGCATCATTGCGGCTGCTGTGACTGCAGCCGCTTCCATTTCTTCCTCTACAGTGTGTTGGTCTGCCAACAGGTTGCGTAGGTCAATTCGTAGTTTGGCAGGACTAAAGAGGCCTAGGTCATAGCCTGGGAGAAAGAGTGGAAAACAGCAAGGTCACAACCTTGGTCACTCGTGTTATGCAATTGTACATTTTCGGAGTAATTCCAAATAGTTGAAAGATTCAACGACTAAGACCATGCCCCTGTAGAGTATTTCTGCTATCAACGGTAACAAGATTACAGTCAGTCGAAAACAACCTTAGAAAACATCCATAATATCATCATTGATGTAGATGATAAGAGTACGAGTAGACACCGCGGACAGACATCGGACAGCTTGGCGTATAGATCCGGACCTGATTAAGTTGTTCAGATAAACAATGCATAAACTAATCTCAACAGGGATCTTATCCATCACATGGCTTCAGTCGCCACGCTTGGAGCTACACACTTCTGCTTGATTGGTGGCAGAGACAAGCACTCAATTGATACGTACAGCCATTATCTACGAGAATGAAAACACAGTTTAATCCTCAGGTTGCTATTTTGCATACCAGTCAAGTCAGGACGCTGCTTTATCTACGCCGAAAGGGAGAGCTTCCACAAAAACCAACGATACTGAAAATATATTAAAAAAATGAGTTAAAAATATTTCTTTGGAATCACAAAATTTCACGTGTACTGATGCATAAACAAAGTGAATAGAGATTCTGACTATTGTAAAACCAATCGTATAGAGACCCGAAGAGGAGCAGATTCGAGATTCACTAAAGTTCTGGCAGTGAATACTTGTACTGTTAAACGATAACATACGGAATTCTACATGCAGATCTTGTCACATAATGGGATAGATATTAAGATAGGTTTGGGGCTAAAGGATAATTATTTCCCGGGATTGTATCAACAAAATTTCCGCATTCTTTCTAATAGGATTTGGTGATGACTGGTAAAATACAGGAATCTATTCAACAATAGAAGATTTCTCCTTACAAATTTGGAGGAAACTACGGGAGGAGAGTACAATCAAGTTGGAAACAAACAACCGTTAAGTAATTTTTAAGTGTACTGATAAGAAACGAAAAATCTCTTCCAGTGATCAACATAAAATGTGACTGTCTTGACGTTTAGGAATACATCCTTATTGTTTGTGGTCTACAGTGGCTCCCAATTATTTGAATTATAATGCTTGAGAATGGATGTAATGTGACTCCGACGATTCTCCGCGGCTTTCTGGTAACGATTTTCATTAGCAAATAAAATCAAAAGGCCCGTATAGTTCGAGGAATTCACTGACAGGTTGAAAACATTTCACTAGTTGTTCAAGTACAACTAACTATTCTATAAGTGTTCAGTTAGAAGTATGACGAAGTAGTATATCCAAACCAAATTACTCATTAAACGAGGAAAACGCAAATCATTCCGGTAATGACAGAATTACTGCTTGGGGTATATCAGAGTTCCTTTTATCATGTGAAGGAACTCAACGGTGTTAAAACACGTAATGTATTCGGTTGGTGAAATAACAAACAGATTGATTAAGTTGGCATGGTCAGATTTCGTTGCCCTGTAACAGATGACTCAGTGTTGTTTGATTTAGGCAGCTGAAAGAATTTGTACAGTCTGGAAAGAACGGATGGACGAGATTAAATATCTTTTCTATTATTGTAAGATTAAAATAAAAATATACACGGTAACATTTTTGAACGTTAGTATACACAACGACCAGCATCCCTGACGATCAATTATCAAATCATTTCAGAAAATATCGATACTTCGAACAGTTTCACTGTATTGATGGTACATGCCACTGAGAGTAGTCTGGAAGAAACCTCTTATACAATTGATGTCATCCGTGTATCTCTAGCAGTCGGCTTTTTTGAGCGACAACACATTGTAAATAAAACTGCATCAAACAGGCATCCATTTTGTCAGGCGTTTGAGTGGCAGCGGTCTTTTTGCCTTTCTGTTTCAGCGTGCGAAAGCCAACAATACTTATATTAAATGACACTGGACCTAAACTCCTAACTAGTTAATTCAAGAACCGCACGTTTGCTTCATCTGACAGACACAAGCGAGGCAGGACATAACGGACCGTGGCTACTGGATCCAGAAACCTTCTTTCTGTGCGCTAGGTTGGAATAAGAAATGGGTTGGTCTAAGTGCCAAGTTAGGAAGAATGGCTGAGAAGTGTCCGCACTGGCTCTTTCTTGCCTATTCACCCGGTTTGATGCAGTAGATTGGACAGTCCCATCTATCTTACATGACCACTAGCGTAATATTTAAGTAAGCTTTTGTTGAAGTGATATGGCTGTACGTCAGTTGTACTAGTTGGTAAGACCTGTAGATAATGAGGATTTTTAACCAAGGCCTTTGGCTTAAAAACTAGTAGATCAAGGCAGTGGGTTGACGACAGTGGGATTGAACCATACACCTTTCTCCGAAATCTTGTTCGTATTCTATCTCCGAATAGGAAAGGCCATTAGAGTGTACCTTATCAGGTTCCTATCTATGAACCTGTCTGACTTCGATAGACCTGTCTATGGAAGTGTCGCCGTCCAATCGGACTCAGCGGGGTAAAGAGATTTGTATGCGACCATATTGCATTAGTGCCAGTCCTGTCTGAGAAGGTTGTGTTGACTGTCGACATAAAGTTCGTTGAAATTTCAGTTCAGGCTTGTAGCATCTATTAAAATCGCATTTGCAAACAGGAATAGTTTGCACAGCAGACTGGATCATAATTTATGCGGTGTTGTTTAGTTCTGCATCAGTCCTGAATTAGAATATCACATTGTGAAACATTATGGGTTAAGGGAAAACGCATCAACATGCAAGTGAAACATCTAAAAATCTTAGGTACGGAAATGAAATCAGCTGCGGAGGTACATTAAAGACCTTTTATTCTAAGCTCGTGGTTTATTCTTATAGCTAAAGGGATAGGATACAAGCTGCTTAAGGACAGTTGATTCCACACCCCTTCCCAAACTTGATTTAAGCCGGATTCCTGACAGTTTGCTGTTTTCAAAATCATGGAGTCAACTGCAGTACTAGTTGTTAATGATAAATCATACTCCTATTTAAGTACAGGCGCTAGTTAGTCACTATCAATCAATCTTAGCACTGTTGGTGATAGCATTTAAGAACTAACCTGCCATAAGTCCAGCAACGTTGTCCAACCAGTCCAGGTGAATTTTCTTCTCCCACCTCTGAACCTTACTTCCTTTGGCTTTGTCTGCCATGTGTTGGAAAAGAGACCAAGGCTTTTCGAAAATTAATATGCACGATTTGCACCAGTACATTTGACCAGGTTCTAGTGCTGCCTTGGTTTTCACATACTTCACATGGTCTCCTTCTTTGTCCAAAAAGCATTCCAAATAGTGGTCCTTCAATAATGTACAATAGCTCTCGTTTCCTTGACGTTCGAGTACGCGTTTGCAAGAACCTATGCAAACGGTCGATATTCATGACAATAAACAACGAAATCAGTATAACATGTGTAAAAATACTAAGAATACATAAGTTCTATCCCATAGGTTAGCTCAGCCTTACTACCTTATCACAAACATCGAGTTTAATACGAATTTGAAACGGTTGGTTCCCTTCATAAATTTGAACAAAGCAGTAAGAAGACGGACAGTGGTAGATGCTAGCATTTCGTATTGCCTCTTCAGTACCAAATAACAATAACCAGGAACATATATATGACACTATTGGGGTGGGGAGTGGTGTCAATTTGTGTGTAACTGCGGCGAAAGTTACATCGGCAGAACCGATAGGTGCTTGAACTCTAGGATGAAGGAACATCTGCCGAAATGGGTTCAGGATGTGACTGCGCAGTCTACTTCCTTCGTCCCGGGATCACGCAAACTTCCGGCTTCGTCTATCGCCAGACACGTTGGCCACCGGTCACCGGATTAATCCCGAATCAACATTCAGGATTATAATGCGCCACGCTAATCCGCGTTTCCTGCGTTTCGCTGAGGCGGTCGCGATTAGTCGTCTCAAGCCAGCATTGTGTGTACAAAAACAATTATATGTAAGCCTTAGACTCCCATGGACCTAATAGTTTTGCGTTGTTGTTCTCCACCTAATTTGCTATTTTATTTCTTCACCTCACCCCAATAGTGTCATATATATATATATATATATATATATATATATTCCTGGTTATTGTTATTTGGTACTGAAGAGGCAATACGAAATGCTAGCATCTACCACTGTCCGTCTTCTTAATACGAATAGTTGTGTTCTGGTCAATGTGCATTATTGCCAGGCAGCCCAAATTAAACACAAACCCGCTGCTTTGTGCACGCTTAGCGGACAGCCACTATCTCCACCTCCGCTCACACTGACTTACTTGGACCTCACTCATTCTATACTGCATTCACAGTCAAAAGAAACATGCACTGATGTAGTCTTGATCAAAACAGACTTGTTCTCACTGCTTGTATCATAGTCATAGCAATGTTCTACACTGTGCAGCAAAACACCTCTCTCTCATTAGAGTGGGAGAGCCGATACTGTCGTTGCTTGTTGCCTGCCATGCTCACAGTTCTTTCTACCCTTATGCTTGGTCAACATTGCTTTACCAATGGGTCAAATTAACTTGAGCTCCAGCACGGTAATTTTGTGAGGGATTGGATAACTAACCAATTGAGACACTTTCCGAGTCACACGACCGAGATTGTGAGGTGATGAATGCATTATCGTTTCGGCGGTATGCCACAAGTGTAAAACGGACATGACAAGCAGCTGCCGGGTTTCGAATCAACAAAACAAAACAATAAACCTTTATGCTAGTAATTTGTTGAGAAATATTCCGTTTTGAAATGTACGATTGTGGCTGCACTTAACCGACCGACCATTTTGGCAATTAGTTTGCTGAGACGATTGTGATATTTTCAACTTTGTTGGAAAAGCAAATTATTTTCCCTTGAATAAGGGAATAAAAGAACCATATTTTCAAAATCACAACGTGTTGTCTACGAACCAACCAGTTTTAAAATAGTTCGATTAGTATAGATTTTTACCCTAGTTAACAAAAATTCGTTCGTTTCCTTCAACAGTGACTATTCTTCATTTGGTTTCTACTTAACATTCAACATCTTTTGCTGAGAGCCAATGACTTACAACAACGGCTGAAACAATACCAAACAGGTTGTTAGTGAAATGCATTCTAGATATACTTGTAAACATGAAATTTCATGATGTTGTATGTGTGTGTACATCCATTACAGTGACACAACGTTCACCTCGTATCTGATTGGCTACTAACACTCGCGTGATACATCGCGACTATGATTGGTTTAATTCTAACTCGTTCACTGGTTTAATGTCACGTGTTACGTCTGTTGGTCAGATTTGCATACATGCTGTTTACGCTCGTTACGACTGCCTTGCGTTCTGATTTACGATACAACAAAACCAAAGTTTAAAACGCTCCAAGAGTACATTGAAGAGCGAGTAAATAAACAACGTCCGGACTGATACAGACAACTGTTATACAATCAAATTTGAAGACTCCATCGATAACTTAGTTCACTGAATTCAAAGAAGTGCATAAATACCAACGAAATTTAGACGAAACTCATAAATATGAAAAATATTTGACCTTATTTATAAAACCACAGTTTAGTGCTCACAGTGCTTCATTGCAGTTTTTTAAAACATCATGAAATTTCATG
>LOND01028461.1:0-31387 GCA_014220965.1 Paragonimus kellicotti | reverse complement strand
TGTGAGTCAATTTAGCTGTTCTCCTGTATCGATTGTCACTGATCTGCTGGTTCACGTGATCTTGTGTCGGCACTTTTCAGAGAAAGTGGGGAGGCATTAGTAGAGGCCTTGACTCAATTGTTTCCAATTATGTGGATGACGGAGACCATCGCTCCATGCTTGGGTCACTCGATAATAGTTCTCATATTCAAGGAAGGAGTTCTGGGATCCTGGGGAAACCATAGGAGGATTATCCTGACCACAGTCATCACTAGGGTTCTGACATCCATCATACTTCGTCGACTTATTGCAGCTCGGAAGACAGACATTAAGGGAGAACAGACAAGGTTTCATCCTGGGAGACGCAGGAGTGCGCCAAACAAGTTGTGGACATATTGTCGGCGGCTTATTTCTCATACTTCAGCCCAGGTTAGGGTTTACAGTGAACCGTCTGACAGTTTCAATACCAAGAGTGGCGTATGTCAAGGCTGTCCACTCTCACCATTCTTGTTTACTTTCGTCATAGACGAACTGTTTGTGGCACTCACAAGATGCTGGCGTGAACCTCCCACCAAGTGGAGACTGACTGATTTTGATTATGCTGACGACAAGGTGTTGCTGTTTGGCAATTTTCAAGCGGTACAAACAATGCTGGAAGCCATTTTGCGCTCTGCTAGGTATTTCGTCCAAGTTGCCTCTGTGAGATTGCTGTGACTAGGTAAATACAGTATTGAGCCATAAATTTGTAAGAGGTTGTTGGTCGGTATTCATACTTAGGAAGATGCATCAGTAGTTGCAGAGGTATAGGATGTTCTTATCTCGATGTGCGGTGGTATCCTAGAGCACTTCTGGTGACGAGGAGATCTCTAAGGTTTAGAGGTCGCGTATGCAGAGCGCCTGTAACGACAGCGCTACCTTATGATTACGAAACCTGGAAACTTAGAACAGAAGACATGAATTGTCTTCATTTAGTTGGTTATTGATGTGTGCTTTCAACCGTTTTTATTGTGAGTGTTGATGGAGTTCGTTTGTTCAATGCACAAGCGCAGGTGACTAGGCTATTTATTGGATGTGTTAGCTAGTCGTTTAACAGTCAAACACATTTTTGCTGACGCTGTGGCCGACTGGCGTAAGGTGCGAGGTGGACAGATGATGACCTGGCGTAGACAAATGAAATCGTTTACGAAGGGGTTGATCACTGTAGGTCGGGTTCATCTACCGGGCGGAGACCATCGCGCCATCAGAGAGTAGGTTGCTGGAGATTTTGGATTTTGATGGTAGTCGATCGAGTTCAGTTGGGTGGATGTTGCCGTTGTTTGGCCGGGTTTTCTCTCTATGCACCTACTAACGCGGGACGACAAAACTGTTGGAAGGCCATCTTGCCGAGGACACCTCTCATAACAGCTAAGAAATCTAATGTGTTTACATTCTAGTTATTAAACACCCACTCCGTCCCCTGCTCGGTGTTTCTGTGTTCCTCCTTCCTGTATGATAAATTTCCTTATACCATGGATTGAACCTCTGCCTTTGTTTACAGTTGAAGACCTATACCCTTTTGTCCGTAACTTGAAGATCACTCACAATTTATCGTTGCTATCGCATTCCCATAAACTTTCTGAACAGCCTTTTGTGAAAAGCAACTCTATACTTGAGTTTCGATTATGTCAAACTCTTCAGTAGTGCATACCCTTCTCACGGCCGGAATTTGAACTTCGGCCGCGCTCTTGTGCGTTAATCGTGTTCACCGCTGCGCCAATGATCTCACATTAGGCAAAACCGAGCTGTCATGCCTGCGGTCAGCCGCATTCATTTGTGAGTAATGCTCAGCTTGCCTGATCGCTTGCAGAAAAAAACACAGTAACTCTCTTGTTGACTTCAACACGATTATAGTGCTTCATTTCGCAAGAGGCCGACTGGGAAGTTTGTGAGTGCAACAGCTACGATCATTTGTGAGCGATGTTCACTTAACATTAACCAAAATCCGCTATGTATTTTTTAAGCTACTCTTATGCTCCGTTTATTTAGCGGGCGGCTCATATGTGACCGTTAGAAGTTTGTTTTTTTAACACGGTATGTTCTCATCATTCGTCGATCTTGTTCAGTTCGCGGCGTGTGATCGTACATCCTTGGCCCACTGTTTACTGTCTCGCATCTGTACGTACGTGTACCATTCGCCATATCGTTTGACTAATCACGCGCCCTACTTAGTCATGACAGCCGATGCGCTTGCAGATTCCTGTCCTTGCGTTCGCTCTGCGCCTACGCTTGCATGTGACTGTTGCTCTATTCGTTACGTCACATAAACTGTCCTACTTTCCACCCGTTGGATTTACGGGATACGACATCTTCAATACACTGACATATTTTTTACCGTCACTTACGTTTTTATCATCATTTTAAATTACAGTTCACTTATCAACCCTTTTCTACTTGGGCTTGTGGTGCCAGTTAATATTATTTTGTACAGCTCCTAGAACACAGTATGTATCGACCGATCTGAAGTCCCCTCGCCTGTTAGTCAGACCATGACGCTATCACAACTGGTTTATTGTTACACATCCACTTCGGCCTAATCGTCACTACTCTACACTTATCACTCCAAATATGACAAACTGTATGTCAATTGTTTTTTATCCTTGACAGTTTTCAGGACATTGCGGGTTCCCTCGAACAGGCGATTCAAGGTGGTCTGACTTCTGCTGGCTCCAGTAAACAAGGTATGCTACCAGAGACCTCCATCACGTCATGCGATTGCGTCGTGTCTTACTATGCTCACTGTGTGAGCGTTAAATATCTATCATACACAGATATAGACCCGTGAAACCTTGCGAGTATTCTGTAACGTTGTGCATGCAGGTTTTTCCAAATCACGTGAACTAGTGGTGTAATTCTACAGGATTTCCAGAAATTGCACTCTCAAAAAGGTCCTATGGTTTTTCTAGCCGGAGGGTTGCCGTATGATGGACTCTAATTATCTCTCTTACTCTGTATTCTATTGTTGGGGTCACATTTCATCTGTAGGTGCCTCAATGATCAATGTTTATTGGATGATCGGTTACCACATAACACAAGTGTTATTGTGTTTTTCAGCCATGAAAACGAATCTGATGACCTTAGGATGAATGTTTTAAATTCCTGTCCCTCTGCATTTAGTTAAATTTGGTAGCAAAAGCGCGGTCGATATCTCTTTTTTAGTCGATTTGGTCTAGCTCTAGTGGGCCGGTGTCCGAATTGATGGGTTCATAGCGGGAAGAACGTATAGTCTTATTCTTATTCTTAGTTTGCCATGAATTTCAGGGATTTTTTGATTATTTCAAATTGAACACGTTACTCAGTTGGTTAAATGAATCCGTGGCTTCAATTGACAGGTTGCTGATCGCGGGGTTGTCGATTGGAGTTAACGGTACAGTTACTGTGTCTTCTGTCGAGACGATCGGACAATTTAAACATTATTCACACAAAGTTGTGGTTAAGTGTTTACATAGGACTGGTCGGGTCACGCCTAGTGTGAGCTCACTGGCGTTGCGATTAACATGCTAGTCTCACATCCACGAGGGCCCGAAGTGTAAATTCCGGTTGGGACAAGGATATGCACTAACTGATGAGTTCTAATACGAACAAAACTCCAGTCTAGTGCTTACTTACGAAGTGGGCCGACTAAAGGACTTATTTGAAAGCAAGTATTATGATCGAATGTGAGTGTTGTTCGCTTTGAAATTGTCTGATTCTTAACCTGATGTGGCCTTGCTTTGTTTATTTTTTGACTTGGAGGGGATCATTTCCATTAGAACCAGTGGAATACCGACGTCTAGCAAGAACGATCATAATCATCCCTAGTTAATGTCCATACACTGTTGATGACTGATTTCGTAGGAACCTCGGTTCGGTTCACAACTTTCTTTAGCTTATGTATTTTGTCCATCTTGCCTGTCTCGTGGATACAGTATTCTCTCCCAGCACTCGCCGGGAAACACAAAAGTGTTTACATTCGGGTGGGAAGTTGTTTTGACCTTATAAAACTGGATCGATATGGATACGTCACAGTGGGTGAGGCAACTTCACCTTACAGAATCCTTCCAAAAAAAAACACCGTAATTTTTCAACTTGTTCCTAATACCTCAAACTATTGTATGTCTCTTCCTGCGGTTCATTGTGATGACTTCCCAACTATCTTAAAATGATGAAACATCTTACGTAGAGGTAGACGATAATAATATACACAAGCGTTTCGGGCCGAGAAATTGAAAACCAAACAAGAAACATAGTCAGCGTCGCACCATCTATAATTTGTCGCCAAGCGAACTTGAATATTGTTAGACTTACCAGGCCTGGATAATGGCTGACTAATGATTCTCCGAATCGAGGAAATATCGACTAGTAAGTCAACCTTATAGCCGCTGTTGTATTTGGGCTCAGGCTTGTGTCCAGAGGCGCGATATTTTAAATGTTGGTTTGTGGCTTTCAGAATCCTCAGGCATAGTTTGCTTGTTTCTCTTCCAGCTTAATAACAGGTTCGTATGTGAACCACGTATTGTGCAACACTTATCCCTGTCCACTCATTTTAATCAAGGAGAGAAACCTGACTCGTCTATTTATGTGACGTTTTATTGTGACAGTACAATTATAAACGCTTTCTTCACATTTGTAAGAGATCACCACTGAAGAGTGACGCTCGCGCGAACAGCTTTCTGTGCCTTAGTGCTCCGTTCTACGACCAGAGCGGAAACGAACTGCGTTTAATCCGGCAAGTCTGTCACACTGTTTCATCCCGGGCGGAAAGTCTTGTATATTGCCGTAGTGGGCTCATTTTCTCAAAAAGATTACCGAATACACAGTGTCATACGTCATGGACTTTGTTTCCTCGGACGTTGTATAGAAGAATGCAAAACCGACCACACAATAATGGCACATCAGGATCTTCTGGTTCATTTTTTTTATCTGTGGCGGCAGCTAATGCACGCTGGTGACCTTGTGGGAATCACGTCCATCCACACTGAAGCAATTTGTGAACGACCTACACGCCAACTGAACCATCGTCCCTGTGGAAAGTGAGGCACATTATCCACGGGTAATTCACATAATGTGTTTGCGACTCATCGTAATATTGCACAATTTTCCCTTGTGTTGTGTAGTCTCCGAAATTTATGTAGGTTTGCAAACCTCTGTTAAGGGTATTGCTAATTAGTAGGGGGTTTGTTTGGTTCAAATCGATCGCAACTTTCGCACTGGATCTCAGAAAAGCCATTACGGATGTTAGGTGTCAGACGGTATATTCCTCATGACACTTCATATAACAAGTTTGGGAGGGCTATCTGTAGGAAGCTGAAGCGTGGCCTGACCGACGATCGTGAAGCTTGATTAGTAAAGAAAGGTTGGGCGCAACACTTTGTGAGTCAATTTAGCTGTTCTCCTGTATCGATTGTCACTGATCTGCTGGTTCACGTGATCTTGTGTCGGCACTTTTCAAAGAAAGTGGGGAGGCATTAGTAGAGGCCTTGACTCAGTTGTTTCAACTTGTGTGGACGACGGAGACCATCCCTCCGTGCTGGGGTCACTCGATAATAGTTCCCATATTCAAGGAAAGGAGTTCTGGGATCCTGGGGAAACCATAGGAGGATTATCCTGACCACAGTCATCACTAGGGTTCTGACATCCATCATACTTCGTCGACTTATTGCAGCTCGGAAGACAGACATTAAGGGAGAACAGACAAGGTTTCATCCTGGGAGACGCAGGAGTGCGCCAAACAAGTTGTGGACATATTGTCGGCGCTTTATTCCTCATACTTCAGCTCAGGTTAGGGTTTACGGTGAACTGTCTGACAGTTTCAGCACCAGGAGCGGCGTACGTCAAGGCTGTCCACTTTCACCATTTTGTTTATTTCGTCATAGACGAACTGTTTGTGGCACTCACAAGATGCTGGCGTGAACCTCCCACCAAGTGGAGGACTGACTGATTTTAATTATGCTGACGACAAGGTGTTATTGTTTGGCAATTTTCAAGCGGTAGGGACAATGCTGGAAGCCATTTTGCGCTCTGCCAGGTATTTCGTCCAAGTTGCCTCTGTGAGATTGCTGTGACTAGGTAAATACAGTATTGAGCCATAAATTTGTAAGAGGTTGTTGGTCGGTATTCATACTTAGGAAGATGCATCAGTAGTTGCAGAGGTATAGGATGTTCTTATCTCGATGTGCGGTGGTATCCTAGAGCACTTCTGGTGACGAGGAGATCTCTAAGGTTTAGAGGTCGCGTATGCAGAGCGCCTGTAACGACAGCGCTACCTTATGATTACGAAACCTGGAAACTTAGAACAGAAGACATGAATTGTCTTCATTTAGTTGGTTATTGATGTGTGCTTTCAACCGTTTTTATTGTGAGTGTTGATGGAGTTCGTTTGTTCAATGCACAAGCGCAGGTGACTAGGCTATTTATTGGGTGTGTTAGCTAGTCGTTTAACAGGTCAAACACATTTTGCGGACGCTGCGGCCGACTGGCGCAAGGTGCGAGGTGGACAGATGATGACCTGGCGTAGACAAATGAAATCGTTTACGAAGGGGTTGGACCACTGTAGGTCGGGTTCGTCTCCCGGGCGGAGACCATCGCCAATCAGAGAGTAGGTTGCTGGAGATTTTGGATTTGATGGTAGTCGATCGAGTTCAGTTGAGTGGATGTTGCCGTTGTTTGGCCGGGTTTTCTCTATGCACCTACTAACGCGGGACGACAAAACTGTTGGAAGGCCATCTTGCCGATGACACCTCTCTTCCACTTATAACTCAGCTGTTTGTTTATAAGGTGTGTTCACCTTGATGTTGAATCTGGGACTATAGACAGTTTTTTTGACAATGGGGTCCCTCCGTTCCCCATTCTTTTTTGTTGGTTAAGGGTTGCTAGTTTTTTCATGGTTGTGTGACAGTTAAGCGTCAGCTCTAACCACTGATGTGTATTGCTGCCTTTGATGATGAATCACATTCAGATAGACATTCAAGCTCTCCTCTTTCGAAAGGAAACGTCACAATCGAGTTTCGCTCCTGCTAGATTTCATCAATAGTGCATACCTTGCCATGACCGATATTTGGACTGAGGCCACTGTCTCATGAAGCAGCCATGTGGACCACTGAAAACAAACTGAAGCGTAATCATTGTTGCATAAATCCATCATCCCGGGGGACTGTAAGCTGAACACCTAATCGTGTTTTACCAGTTATCTCTTCTTCACATAGTTGAATGCTTTCTTGCTTAATTTTACGTTTCAGATTGCTTGCTTCACGTGACGGAGGTTCTGTTGACGCAGTTGCAACGTTGCTGGGCAGATGGTATATTTTTACAAAGTGTCAGACATCGGTTTATGAAATTAACGCTGCAGCTTCTCAGTCGCTACGCAGTGTTTCGTCAAATCCCAACTCCAGGCATCAAAAACTTTCAAGGTGTGTGCAATGTTCTCACACTATTGTCTTGTTCAATTTTGTGGTTGTTTCAGTACTTTTGATTGACCGGGTATAAATCGTTAACAAGTTCTCTATCATTACAAAACCTGATCTGACTTAAAGTATATCTATTGCCCCCAGCTGTAGCCGATTACTTCCCAGGGCCGGGCCATCCCTTATCTGCAGGGTGAGCCGGACTCTTGAATGGTTGTGAGTAAGGAAATTATATCATGCTACACTGTAGGTCAGGTCGTGAAGCCAGAGGATTTAAGTGGAATACATCAAACCAATACTTTTTCCCGATGTATCCGAAGTTATGGTTGTTCCCGCAGATCAGCTCGTTCATCTTTATTATTCTCCTGTGCTTCTAGCTCTTATTTGTTGAAACGAAGGTGACTGGTAAGCAATAACGCTTCTAGTTTCTGTACACTCCGTCGGATAGGTCAGAAAGCTTCTTTGACGAGCACTTTCGAGTCCGGAGCTGGAGGTGCTACCCGTCAGACATGCACTCACGTTTGTAGCGCTGCCAATAACCTGAGTTCCCCCTTGAACAGTACAATGGATCGCCGGTCCTTTCTCAAGGTTTGTGGTGACGATGAAACCGTGTCTCGTTGTCAGGCTGGCATGGGGATCACGTTGAGCTCAGAGGCAAGAAAAAGCTTGTTCGATTGGGTCCTAGTGAATGTTCGCTCGTGCGCTTTCAGACTTCATGCTTCGGTCAGAAGCTTTCCACTCAGACCAGGAAGACGTTCGCCATATCTGCCTATAGCCCTACAGCCAACCGTTCAGATACCGTCAAGAACGCCTGCGATGTTTTATTTGATCTTCAAAGGCGGACGAAACACCCGAACATTGTTGTGCTTACTGTTGAAGTAATATATATTTAACACGTAAAATGTTACAAGGATTAGCAAACGTATCACAGTATGAGAAGAAAAAATACCATGCATAAGATGAAGAAGAGAAAAAATGCAGAGGAGTAACAAAGAAAAAAGTTGCGACGATACCTATGGAGACTGGTAACACGAGCGTCATTGACTCCAGCTGGGCACGCCCTGCTGAGGCAAGCTTCACAGTGAGTACCTTCATACCCCGGACCCAAGACATGCACTGATCACCAAACTGCCGCATACAGCCCAATCCGTCACTCGCAAATAAGGCACGATGTGGCAAGCGGTGGTCTAGCCAAGCCAACGGAGTCTGTGAGACGAGATCAAAATGCCCAAAGGTCGACAGAGTTTATCCGTTCCAAAGTAAACACGCAACCCGATCGTCTTATTCCAAAAAAGAAGCAATTGAGTGGCATGTTTGATGTTTGGGCGCGTCGCACTGAATGGCGGTCATCTATAACTTTACCTATCGAGTTGCGTAACCCAACACAGAAACTGCCCTGTGCAACTCCACTATAGGCGTAGTGATCACATTGTCGTCAGTTGCCGGTGTCACTCCATTAGAGCCTGTCATTCACTTTAGAGCAACCACATCGATTCAAGTAGGAGCGTTGTTCATATTCGCTTTGTTTTATTGTTTATCCGAATGTCAGATGCTCGCATGTTTAATCTGATCAGTTGAAAATCGAGCGATCAAACTATACCAGCTGCCCGGATCACAGTATTGGTGTGATTAAAACTAACATTGGACAGAAATGTCAACAGCAGTACGAACTTTTTGCAAAAAGGTATGTTCCAAAGAAGCACTTCAGTGATGGGCTTCTATCAGTCGGACACAGTTTACGAATAAGCATTGATCAGTCTCTTGACTCCGAATACAGCTAACACCGCCTTGAACCGAATCACACATTCACTCGAGTGCTGTTTTCCCTGATTCGTGATTGCACTGGTCATTGGCACGGTGTTAATGAAACTATTTGCGACAAAGGTGCCCCCACGAGTTAACAGTTTGTTGCGGCAGTATGACAGATAGGCACCAGGCTTGAGCTGGCTGTCAGCCTAGTTACGATATTCCCGACGATCCTGCATCGTAAACCAGGATTGCTCTGCATGTTAATTTAGTAAAACGTCATTAAAAACTCCAGTTGTAGACCTTTTCCCATCTCTATCCAAAAAGTGATGAGAAATTGTTTGAACTGATCACAGTTCTTCGTTTCATGTGGAAGTCTGAAGAGATGTCTCGCGACTGGCACTTGCTAACAGACATTCCCATCTTCAAGAAAGGTTTCAGAACATCATGTGACAACCATAGAGTTGTTAATGTTGTCTCTAGCGCATCCGGCATGCTGATTGGTGAAGCACGAAAATAACAGGTTTCCGATCTGGTTGCGAATGTGACAATCCTAGTGTCCTCTTGCGATAGACAAGACCAACAATTATGTTATTTCTGGGCCTTTCAGTCGGTTGCCAGACATGCTCTGTTGGGCTGCCTTCATTGCACAGGAGCTCCGCCAAAGCTCGCCAGTTCAGTAAGATCATCGTATGCTCGCTCTGAATGTAGTGCGCATTTGTGGACAACTGTTCCGAGCGTTGTCTGCTTCAAGCGGTGTTCGACAGTGTTGTCCGATCTCTCTCCTCCTGTTCAACGTAACAGATGGTGTGTACAAATCCTCAAACCCAACTCCCCGCCTCGCCTGTTTATATATATATATATATATAGAGAGAGAGAGAGAGAGAGGGTGATTGAAAAAAAAACACTACCACTGCATGTTGATCGCAGCTTGAAAGGCACAAACAAAATTAGCGTTGGCGTTTATTCTTATGGTCGATTTTGAATCTAGCACCCTCCTTTACTATCAGGAGGATATAGCGTCGTTCGTGTTCACTGTTAAGGAAGTTCTTATCCCGATTGCTACTTAGTGGTTCAAAATTTGCAGCTTAAAGTTCATTTTTATTATACATATCAGATAGAGTTATGTCACGATGATAATTTTGCACGTGAGTACCTGTAAATAATGTCTCACACTGTGGTTTCTTTCTAAGCTAATCCATATCGTTGGTTTTGCTTCATTTCGACTGATGTTCCTCGAGAAATTGTCCTTCTGGTAATGTTTACAATCGATCTTGTCGATTGTTCATATGTAGGAAGCCACGGATCTGGACAATGCGTCTCCACCCAACTTGGACCTACTCATCTGTCTTCTGATAGATTGCCATCGTGTTTCTGTGTACGTTAGAACTGAATTGCCAAACATTATCCTGTCAGCCCTAGGATCTGCGATTAGTGGAAATGAGCTTGGAACATCTCACGTTGGTTGGTTGGAGGACTGCCTCGAGGAATCCGCACAGCACCTATTGACTGTCGTGAAACCATTGGACGAGATCATCCTTGTTATCACTGAGGTTAGTGTAAGATTTGATCGTTTTTGGTAGACCTAACATGCCGACTTTTATTATCCTTGGGAAAAAAACGTTCTGTTAAAAGGAAGCCAACCCTATTGGCCTTTTCAGACATACTTACGGGTAGAACCTAATGTTCGGCAAATTGAAAGAAACATTCCGAGTCCTGCTGTTTGTTTGATTTAAGCCAACGAAGTCCAATGGCGTTGAGTTGGATAAGTCGCGTTGTCAAATTGCGACTGTTTCATCCATACTGCTGCCGGTATTGCCCCTACAACTGCAATGTTCTCTCTAGAGAGTCCCCTCGAAGAGGACCATTTTTCTACGGAGATAACTTCCGTTTGATTTTGTGGAACTTTTGTAAAAATTTGACCCTAAAGAAATGACCCCCAGATACGACCACGAGCCGCAGTTCTGGCTCTAATTTGGTTCAAATTTCTTTCTGGAATGGCCACGATGATTATCACAGCTGGCCTGATAATTCTACGGACAGGTCGTGTTGTCCCACGCCACTGGTGTCATTTGTCTCATCGGTTTTGCTTGAACAGAAATCGCACTGTAACATTCCAAACTGCAGGTCAATGGTGTATTGCGGACAACACGGCCTCTATCCTATCAAATTGGGCATAGCCTACAGACACGAGCTGCTCTCATCTCATTTTATTCACGCAATGCGTGCTTTTTGCCTAACAAGGCGTCGGCAATCTTCGTATAGGGAGCATGGGACAGATGAAGACGTTCCCACGAACCAGCTTGATTCTTCACCAGAGACAATGCAATACGAAAAGATATGACACCAACAACAGTATTTAATTTTTAGAAACGGGGTTTGAAATGCAATATTAATATTCAAAGAGAGGCACATTGTACAAATAGTCAACGAACTTTTTCAAAATAAGAATATATCCGTTGGTGCCGTGTGTACTACCGGTGCATAGTCCGGGTTATCCTCCTTTGGACCATTTCTGGTCAATCCCGTTAATAGTCTCTCTAGGGAGGACTACTGTATACACAACTTACCCACTGGTCACTCAAACGCGAGTTAGTTCAACAACGATGTAGCGCCAAGACCTTGACAGCTATACATTACTAGTCCGTATTGGCGTCAAACTGTTGTGCAACTGTGGAAGTAGCCTCGACCTACATATAAAAAGTGATGGAACGACACCCATAAACCCATTTTTTCCAAACTCAACAGTCTGGATTAATTTGCCTTCATTTTACAGACAAACAGTTGAGTGGAAAGCGATGTCTGCGAAACAGTCTTCTTACGATTTTCACTGTTGTGCGTCCAACAGCAGTACTCATTCTACTATATGAAATTAGTCGCTACCTTCTCTAAAATCTTCAGTCACAGTGTGTTTCGAGGCTATCATCCCTGGGTGAACATGGGCTACGTCTTTGTCAAGTCATGATTCGGCCACCTCGGGCGTAACGCCAGACAGTCCGTTATCACCCTCAGTGCGTGGTTTGATGGCCAAAATTTGTTTCTTTAGGGGCTATATGATTAAACTGTATAGTTTCCACCATACAATGCCCAGATGTCACTCTTTCGTGACTCGATGTCATTTTAAGATTGCTCAAGAGGCTTATCTGGTATTGTTTTGTCTCCAGAGTGGTCCAAACAGTGTGGATCGCTCTGGCGTTGTGGTGATCGCATTGGCAAACGTTCTCATCGTGTTGGGCCTGCGACTGCTTATTGTACACCGCCGAGGCACGGCTGCCTTCGCTAGGATGGAGACGTACTTTGTCCAGGTCGTATCTCTTCCATCAGCTGTCCCACTATGTTCCGGCTACTGTGATCGGTTAACGTTTATTTATTCGAGTCGGCTGAAGGTCTGTTAGCGCAGGCCTTCGCACAATGTTTTCGTCCAGTGCGATTCACTTAGCTTGGATCACTCTTGAAACGTGCAAAACTATCGGGTCACGGGAAAGCTACGTGGAACATTCAAAATTATTTCAAGATAAAAAATGTATCGTCTGATCCTCAATATCAAGTGTCCGCTTTCTAACCAGATCGATACTTGTCCGTTGCGCTCAACCGCACACACCGATGGTCAAATTTTTGGCCGTAGTTTATGTCATTTGACTCGAGTTACCGCGTCTCATAGAAACATTGCCTTATACACGCGCTTCTCTGTGGCTTGCGGAATATCGAAGAGGTCTTTCTGGGCTCGTGTGTATATTCCGTATCATGACGGACGAATAGTGTTGAGATGGTCGGTTGTCCTAACAGTATTCTGACATCCTCTGTTTCCCCTTTGTCATCCATCTGTAGCGTGCGTGCATGTCTACTAGCCGTCAACTTATGGATGTACCCCGTCAGTATCGGCGGACTAATCGAACTCTGCCCACTACGCCTTCTGGTTATGTTTCAACCATGGTTCGCCCTCTCAGTCATTTAGCCGAGTTCGGTCAGAAGACTTCAAGTGAGAATGCCAAGGATGCCTTGGCCATGCTCGTATGCAAATGCATTGAGCAAGTAACCAATGCGTGAGTTGTTTTTATTGTATCGTTGTAACGGTCTTTCGCGAAGTAAAAATTCCACACTGGCACTCGTGAATAGTTAATCATTAATGACGTTGTTTGGACTCACTTAACTCCCATTGTCTATCCCCTTCGCCATTCGCCTGTTTTTTTTTTGGCCACACCCAGCCTGGCTGACTATCCATCATCTTTCGCGAACACAACCGTTTCTTTGCCTCACTTGACTGGTTTGGATTGTTCGCTCTCGTCGCCACAACTAGTGACACTTATCGACCGCTCGGGTGACAGCTGTATAACCACGCTTGCCTTGTCGACGTTCATTCATTTCTCAGCTCACTTGTCGACTGACTGCCACTGGTAACTCCTCTTGGTTGTAAATCCGCTTTGCTCTTTTGCATTCCTTTGACTGTTCCCTGCGATCTCAAACACTTGAGGTAGACCTCCATACATAATATTGCCGATTGTTTAAATAGTACCGCAGAAATCTGGGCCGTCTTCTTTTAAATTTGAAGACTCGTGTAGGCTGCGCGTTAACCAACGCTTGATGGAGGTGAACGTTACAATGCTGGCGTGGATATCGATGCTAATCGAGGAGACAGACCTGATGATACGTCATCTCCCGAACGCGTCTTACTGACCCAGTAAACATTCGTTGAAAGGTTAGCCAACAGTATTTTCGGAAGCCTTCGTGACTCACATATACACGAGATGGTCCATTGTTGGCCAAAACATGCTAACAACCGTAAACACGTGGTTTTCGGTTTCTACACCGTGCGATACACACTGGCCAGATACTGAGACTGTCTATAATTAGACGAGGTGGCCGCGACTCGCACCTGTTTCCGTGTGATTGGTCAGATGGTATTACCATTGAGCCATTATGACTTCTAACAACCATCTCAAGGTTCTGGAGTAACAGTGAATGAAAGATAGCAGAATCATACTACAACGGTTCTCATGCTTACGTCTAACTTTTCCACATTTACGGATCCCTCATTTCTCACTTGGCTGATAATCACTCAAAATGATGACCAGGCATGGTAACGCTTTTCTAAGAACTGGATTGAAGCTGTTTGCCTGGATCTGATCTAATTATTGATGAATCAACAGTGTATTACGATGGGCTATCGGTGGACCTGCCTGTAGTCAAGTTGCGGTAATCAAGTGAAGTCATAAAAACACACCGAGCTACTATGATAATGTTATTGTGCTACAATGCTAACCGTACAAGCTTATTATCGATAACCGATTCCAATTTTATGTTAGTTCATCCGGAAGAATAAATGCATAACGTGCAAGGTGCCGTAAAATGTTTGTCGGAGCAATCGAGAGCAAACAGCGATACTTTACCATTCAGAAACTAGATTTTCATAAGTGATGGCAAAGCTCATAAAATTGCGAATATTCATCGTCTTTCGCGAGTTTAAACACACCAAGGCGCATTGACTGGTTCTACCCGTAGTAGTACACTGGGCTGATCTTGACGTGTTACGCATGTTATTTAGTTCAGTAACAATAAGATAGGGATTTCGGCCCCCACTCTCCAAGTTTGAGCAATTTAACTCAGCCCACTGATGAACCGATAAATGAAATAGAGGTATATTCTGGAAACGTAACACGATGCGTCTTGACGGATGTGTATATCTTCCCATAGAGTGGTAGAAAACAACAAAAGCCTTTTGTCTCTCAACGCAAAATCCCAACTTTCATTCCAATTTAGGTACGTTGGACAATTAACGGAACTTTTAAATTCTGTCAAAAAGATGGAGGATAGTCTGCGAAAACTGCGGGAGGCTAGACGTGGAACTCCAGCGACTACACAGACAACGGTTAACACTGCCGGTGTTTATTCCGATGACGACAAAATTCGTCATCAGTTATATTTGGATAGTTGTGCTTTTCGTGATGAAGTAAGTTTGTGTTGCTTGAGTGTGTGTGCTGATCGTTTCAATTTGTTTTTTGATTGCAGTTGTCAAATTTTATTGCAAATAATGTTTCTGGCGTTTTAAACAGTCTTTTGTAACAAACTTCTTGATTTACGCAATGCATCTCCGAAGGAACCCCGTGGAAAATTTGTTTTGATATTTTATTCATTAAATAAATTACAGTAATCATCATTCACTGAATATGCTCCGTTCTATGCAAAAGGGCCGTCATGAAAATCAATGTAGAAACTTGGAATAGTTGATTCTATTCGTAAACTTGAATATAGCAATAAGGAGACGGACACCGGTAGATGCATTTCGTATTGCCACTTCATAACCAAATAATAATCAGGAATATGCACGTAACACCAGTGGGGTGGAAGACAACAGCGCTAAATTCCTAGGTCCATGGGAATCTAAGGCTTACATATAATTGTTTTTGTACACATAATGCTGGCTTGAGACGACTAATTGCGACCGCCTCAACGAACATACAGGAAACGCGGATTAGCGTAGCATATTGTAGTCCTGAATGTCGATTCGGCATTACTGCGGTGGCCAGCATACATGTAACAATAGATGACAACGGAAGTTTGCGTGATCCCGGGACGAATGAAGTAGACTGCGCAGTCACATCCTGAACCCATTTCGGCAGATGTTTCTTCATCCTAAAGTTCAAGCAACTATCGATTGACAGTATAACTTTCGCCGCAGTTTTTACGCTGTTTTCCACCCTATTTGTTTTCTTTCTTCACATCCAGGGTTTTTTTTTGTGTATATATTTCTGATGATTACTTGGTACGTAAGATGCATCTACTAATATCCATCTTCTTACTGTTATGTCAAAATGTACAAACTACTCCAGTTACTTTTCGAAAAGCTAGATAATGTGCAATTTGTGGGCGATTGACCAAGCTACCGTGTCTGAGTTCATCGCACGTTTAATACCTCCCACAAAGTGGTATATATTTTCACAGTGTGTGAGCCTGACATCCTTCAAAGGTTGTTATGCTGAAAGTGACAGAAACCTCTACCAAACGTCATAACTCGCATTCCGGTTATACCATCTGGTGTTCAGTACCACCTCGCGGATGAATGTAGGAAATTGAGTTTGCTCTTTAGACCAATTAGATAGAATACCGATGCACTTGATCCTCGTGAGAAGTGTTACCAAGACGTGCATCAAACAACTGTCATCTTACTGAGGGATGATGACGGGTTTTAGCTGACATACATTGAACAATAAATCCGCAGCTTTCGAACCCCCAAATACGTTTTGCTAACCGCCTTTGAAAAAAAAACTGGACTCGTGTTTTCCTTCCGTTGGAGCTTGTCAATGGTACATATCCTTGTGACAGTCGGGGTTCAGACTCTGGTCACGCTTTCATAAGGGAACTGGGTTGACCATTACATCGGTGATTTCTCATCAGGTACGATTGAATTATCACAAGCAAACGCTCAACCACATTTATGAGCAATGCTCAAACTGTCCGGTCGTCTTTTGAGGAAATTTGGTAACTTCCCTGTTGACTCCGACCAACTATCCCACTACTAGAATCTCTATTTATATTGAAATCACAGAAATTTAGTTTGCTAGGCGTTTTTTTGGACACTGATAGTTAACAGGGGGATTTTGGCTGATGTAAGTTGAACACATCCTTTCGTCATCCCAACGGTTTGTATTGGTTCACCGAGAAAAGCTGGAGAGGGTGGAAGTTTCAACAATCTGTATAGAAACAATGGTCACGATGTTGCTGAACGCTTAACCAAGAAATTTATCTTCAAAATACCTCACAATGTATTATTTGTTTCAGATCAATCTTCTTTGGGGTGTGGACGCGGACACTAGAGCAAACCTGCAACGAGTTGTACAACTGACGGAAACCGCTAAGATCGATGCGGCGGCAACTGGATAACACAGAGAAACGTAAATCGAAATGCTGACTGTGATATTCCCCCGGTTCGTAAAACAATTTTGTTGTTTTCTAATTTTCATTTTCAAGAAATAAATATGTACAAACTGAACTAACTAAATTTACGCGGAAATGCGCTTGTATTCTTGGATTTCTGACGTTACTTCTCTCTGTTCCACTAATCCTGCTTCTACAGTTTGATCAGGACTTTGTTGTGCGTTATCCTTACAGTCGACACTCGCAGCCTCCCCTGTAATGAGTGCAATAATGCTTCTTTGTGACTCTCTGGGCAACTCTCCTAAGTAGTTGACACCGTCAATAAACAATTTTGGTAGATGGTCTTCTAACAGAAGGCACACCAACTCTTTGTCTTCCATCAACGGGTTATTGTGAACCAACAGATGCCGGAGATTCCTAAAATAAACGATTGTTTATAGATTACAATTGAAGAAGCAAGTGCGTGTGTTATGTTGTAGAGAAAATGTCGGTTACATCAACTATCGGACTAGCCGAAACCAAGAAAAACACGTCAACATTTGGATATGTACACATGAGTGACCAGATAGGAATTTAAGAAGGTCTCGCTTAACTGCACAATTCATAGTTGTGGCGTGAGTCCGTTTTTAATTTCAAACCACAATAGCGCTTGCTCTCTGGTTTCTTCGCCAAGTGACCTGAACGCTGTTCGTTTTCTCAAATGAAAACACTCAAAGAAGTCTGATCTGGAACTCATTTAATTTCAACTGTTCGCGTGGCTGCCACGACGGATTGAGTGCGGTTTTTCAACAATGACAAGTGTGCAGTAGATGGCGTTTTATCACGTTTTTACGATCCACTAAGCTACGAATTCCACCAAATACATTTCTGTAACTGACGCAAACTACCGGATAACACTGCGAACGGATATCCAATCATAACAGCTACAACGGGACGTATTACTGCTTAAGTTAGCATGCCTCATCTGATTAACATGAACAAGCAGAAAAAACTCACTTTAATTGTGTCAACGTCGCGAGACCCTTCGAGGTGAGCCTTGGACATTCCCCAACATCTAACAGCATGAGACTGCTGATCCTTCCAACCCGTGACATACAGAAATCATCCACGTGAAGACAACGTCTTAGTCGGAGAAATTGAAGTTCTCGGAGTTGAGCTGTATAAAATGAAAAAGAAATCAACTTCAACGTGGCACATTCAGGGTTGCGGTAATATTGTGATTTATCAGTTGGTCGGAAAATAATCTCACATAGGATGTGTAATGTATAGAACAGTTAACGTTACTTGTTGATTGTAAAATCCTCGTAACCTATTAGAAATCTGAAATGTTGAGTCTTTTGGCTACATAAACAGTGCAGTTGGAAGACAAGTGTTAGTTCGGTTCACACACTCGTCAGTCGTAAACGTGTGACGAGCACGAAAACGGCAACGGTTTTTGAAAGAAACAGCAAAAGCGCGAATTGCTCCTAAATGTCAGTGGCACTTACAACTAAACCCACAGCAAACAAGGACTGTTTCTGAACACATAAGGCAAGTTGCTGAAGGTTCATCAATAACACTTTGCAACCCCTTAACATTTGTGATCATTCGTCAGGACAACGATCGATGATGCGATGCCAACTTTGTGATCCGCGACCGATAAACGCCTTACAGTGGAGGACGTGGTGATTCATGTTCACTGCGTGCCGCTCACCAGCTGAGGCGCTGATGCACCTCTCGACCACTTCGGTATATGTTTCTTGGCCCAAGCTGCGAGCGTTCTTCCTGTTCAACCAGTACGAATGTCTCCGTAACTGCAGGAACACTTATAGATACAATGACCGGTAAAAAAAATATAGAAGCTCGTTATTCAACTGAGGGTAGAGACAGTCAGTTGGTTCGGTATATTATACGCGCGTTTCGGATTGGTGTCGATTCTAAACGTGTTCCTTGTGTTATCGGCTCTGAACAGGAACCTGACCTAGACCATTTTCTTAAGCATCTCACAACTGGTATTTTTGTAAGCGTCCACCAACCCCATTTTTTGAGTACAGGTTACGGAAAATTTTTAGCATTAAAAGCTTCGCGCAAGAATGCCTGCTCAATCTACAGCTGATCATTAGGGCATTTCTTGAATTTCTGTAAAACTACCGACTGGTGACCTTTTGTAAGCTACAGGAGTAACACTCAATGATCACTTACTATCCTAGTCATCTTAGCTTGCGGTATACTGAACACAGCGTATCTATTTGAACAGCGTTTCAGCAGGATATGTAAGAGGGGCGGACTGCTCCCTGTACTTGTCTTAATAACGTTGCTAAACTTAGATGGACGAGGTTGAGCGGCCAATTAATTCTAATTGTTCCATGTTTCATCCACCCAGGAATAGAACAACGTGCTGTCTGTCAAACTGAAGATCAATCGAGATTCTGGCCATAAACACATTCCTTAGATTAAGTGGGACTTATTTCCTCGAATAGATTATCTGGTGCACGACCACTCATTTCTGTTTACATGAAAATGAACTAATGGGGTCGAAATGAAAGACAATCAGACAAGCCGGTGTTTGTGTCAAACATAACTAGATTAGTTGACAGGGATGAGTGGCCGCACAGTTCAAAGAAGGGTTCCTAAACTGACATCGATAGGATGTCACCAAGTTAATAGCCCCACTAAGGCGATTTGGACTGTTACATACGAATTGGTGAGTACTGTCAATAAGCAATAACTTAATGTCCCCGTGGTAACGGACCAGCTCATGTGCCATACGAATGCTCGCTTGCATTTTTTGTCTAACTGCTCACTAGACCGTCGGTTGTCCACCGCAAATTTCGACTATCGGAACGTCATAAGTTAGACGCAGCCAGGTGGTGCGATGTTAGGATGGCCATACCAAGCTCACAAAATCAGTCAACCAATTCGACTGACTAGGCCATGTATGCAACCGCCACATTCTATCATGTTTCCTATGGTAACCTGACGGTTTTTTGGATAAGTACGGTGTATGTTGTACGCTAGAACAGTCTCGGTATACACTTCGTCGTTTTTTACTTTGTTAATGTTCCTACCGTAGAGGAGTGACTCGAGGTTCAGTGAATCATATTCTGACATAACGGTTCTAGAAGCAAAAGTTAAATAATACAAAGTCGGGCGTTATGCCTCACGAAATAAAAAAAAATCGGCTGCTCACGCCACCCAACGATCGTGTTCATTGCTTGTTTTTCTCTGTAAAGGCCCACAGCACGCCCGTTAGCATACCTAGCATGTCTATTATTCAGGAGTTTGAATGTCTATTTCATAGTTATTCATCAAACGGTTTGCTGAGGAGGCTTTCTGATAAACTGGGTTTGGGAATAAATAATGAACGGTGGTTTTCTAAATGACACTGTAGTCCCATGAACAACAAGGGTATTGTCAGATGAGCTGAGCTTCCTAACTTTACAGGGTTGGAATGGGACTGGTCTCATGTGAGAAAAGGTTCTAGTCTATCGTCGTCAACTTACTGTACAGGATTTTGAATCAAAGCTCTGGGTGGGAACTTTGGCCGCTCTTCCATTTAGGTTTGGGTGTCCCTACACCATCCGGATCCATAAGCGACCGAGGTTTTCGTTAAACTGCTAGTCTTATGCCGCGTCGGCTGTCACACCGTTTATATAAGAAAACTGCCTGCCGCATCTAGCAAGGTAAATATATGCTGCTCTTAATTTCTTTTCTTGCTGTTTTTTCACGTTTTTATATTTTCCCGAACTATATTTCTAGTCATTTCGTGGCCCTTAGCATATACAGCCAATCTTAATGGCCCCTATACATCCATCTCTGATTTATACTGTACGCTGTTTGGGGCTAAATTGGACATCAGTATGTGAACCTTAAGGCCGGCACTCTATAAGTCAGCAGGCCACTTGAACACTATACTCACTGTGATTGACGTGCAGTGCAATTCGGACACTAAAATCGACGGTAGTAGTCAATGTGTCGAAATGAGGGTATGCATACTGTATAGTCACTGCTGGTCGCAGTCTTATTGGATTTGAGTGGGTGTCGTTCTTAATACAGCAGTCGAATTATATTGTTGGATTCCACATAGTAGTACGCTGCTTGTCATCCTGCTCTACAGAACCCATCTCCAGGTGCCAGCTCCCAAACTGTTATTCAGGATTTCTGCATACACCTACCGACTGCTTGTAGTGATGATGTTACGAATGCAATCTACGAGGAGTTAGCTATCCCACTACAGCCGTCCCGACACTAGTTGGCTAGAGATGTGACCGCGTAGACTGAGTAGTGTCGCGCTGCGATCAGGTTGCAAACACGGTCAATACCACGTCGCTGAAACTAGTGGGATACTTGCCAAAGCTTCGCGTTGAATACAGGTCTTAGACAATGCCCTCCTTTGATCAGACCTGACCATAGGCACGCAGTGTAATGGCTAGTTATGGGGAGCGTCGTTTTTTCTAGGTTGTCGAACTTACTGGAATACGTGCCTAAACTTCAGGCATGCTTTCATCCACTGTTACCTCATTCTTCAGCTAGTCGAACAACGTCGCCGTCAACTGCAACGGCTTGTAATTAAGAAGACCCGATCTGCGATGAGATAGACCTAACAAACAAGGTTAGAACGCAACACTAGTCATCCGATCACCTCAAAATCCAGATCCTGCTGGATACAAATACTAAACATACTTTAGGAAAGAGATACCGCGGCTTAGTCATTCATGAGTACGAAAAATTGGGCACCAATCACAAGTGGTTGCAACTGTTGCACTTCCATAGACTTTCCAGGCAGCTGCTTTCGAAAAAAGCACTGCTCGATTTTCTGTCTCATCAGAGATCGTAAGTAGTACACCATCATACCATGGCCGGGACTAGAACTCCGACCATACTTTCATTAGGCAAGCATGCAGACCACTGCGTCATTAGGTTAACTGGGAAGCAAGATAAAGAAAGGCGATGCGATACCCTTGATAAAAACGCATGAACACATTCAAGCATTAGATACAAATATGTTATTTGAGGCTGCAGAGTGCAACCAGAAGCAATTGGCGGTCTCAAGTGTTGTCTAGTATTATCTGTACTGCACGAAAGTCGCTACACAGCAAGAATCACGCCATCAACATAGCCAGGGTCAGTCAGAATTCTGCTAGGAAGAGGGTTTGCGCTGTAGAAGGTCCTCCCCTGTTTCGTCCATAACAAATACGACAAAAGCGATAAGACGGCTTTGACGTAAACCACTTTCGGTGTTGAAACTGCCGAACGATTTACCAAACACTCCAACGTGAACTGTAGCATTAACATAGAATACCGTCAGTATATTGATAAGCTTGTTCCGTACGTCCCTGAATTTAAACAACTACAAAATCGCTCATAAATCCATTGAAATGAATGTACTTTTGTAGTCGATAAAATAGACAAAGTTGATCGGCGATATGAGACCGCTCTGGGAGTTGAAAAACAGAAATCCTATTGGTACGTCCTCGTCCTAAACGAAACTCTGCCTGCTATTCCCCAACGCTTGATTCCCGAGATGCAGTGAGTCTAAGAGGTACAACAGACCCCAGAGGTCCCGACGTGAATGAGATTCAATTAGACGCCGTCATTATGACAAAAGCCCCCCATTCCCTTTTTCAATAGGAGAATTATTACCGATTAGTTCCAGTTTAGAGGTACGCTCTCGGTCGTTCACACCAAATGAAATAACTGAGTGAGGGCCTCCATTAATCACACACCATTTTTGAAAGCTGTCACCACGAAACTATATCATCATCAGCTATATCATCAAAAGAAACACCTTGACGCGGTGTGACGGCTTGCGCATCTCGATGACCTATTGGGCTAAACTGGACGGTGTGGCCACCACACCGACAGTCACTCATACCAGGCAGGCCAATGGGTAGAGGTCTGACAAACCCAGTCTCCTGGTCCTCCAGGTTGGGGGTTGGAAGAAGGTTGGCATCACTTTTCCCAAAAAAGTACCAGTTCTGGTACACTGCCACTCACCGCTGCCTTGCGGTACAGGCTTTTGAGCCAAAGGCTTTGGTTGAGAACCCTAATCGTTCTCCTGTCTAGGTCTGGGCGTCCTGGCAGTATCTCAGCCCACACACAACCATGAATATTCACAATAACAATAAATTCCATACAGCGTCTCGCAGTATAAACCGGGTCGCCCTATCTGCTGCATACAGCAGGGTGGATAGGCGAAAACATGCTACTGCTGACCCCTCCCCACTGTCCTATCAAATTTAGCTCTCAAGCACCTCCTATTCCCCATTTCTGATGATTACTCTACAGGCGTCTCGGTAAGTCCCATCTGTTACCATCCAGCTTCAGACCTCTTTCGTCCCCTTGCTTGAACCTAGAATGCGAATTAATATAGGTGCTTTCAACGTTCGCACTCTAAAACAGATGGGTCAACAGGCCGCTCTCGCACGAACGTTAGACTCGTTGCATGTCGACGTCTGCTGTATTTCGGAGACTAGAATCCAGGACAGTAGTCAACGTATGAAACTAACAGCATGTACACTGTCTACTCGATAGCGGATGACTCTGACAGCCGCTACCGGTCAGGCTGGAGTAGGTATAGTTCTCAGCACGACGGCCGCAGCCGCATTAGTAGATTGGATTCCTGTTAACAGTAGACTTTGTGCCGTCCGCTTGGCAGGTTCTGTTAACCAGCTCTAGACGCAAAACCTTCAGAAATCTTTTCACTGTGTCTGCTTATGCTCCAACTGACTGTAGTGACGTCGGCGTCAAGGACGCATTTTACTCGGATCTGGCCACTCTCCTTCGGTCGACATGGTTCTGATATAGTTATTTTGGCCGGCCACCTGGGGTTGCTCAGCAATGGTGGGCGACTTGGTGAGGCCAAGTCTCGTTTAGGTGCTAGATTTGGGGTAACATCACATCGCTCGGGCAATGGCGAATAGCTGTTGCACATGTGTGCTAAGTATAGGCTATCTTTAGCTAGCAATAATTTCAGACATCGTGCGCATCATCGTCATACTGGGAGTCCCTCTTCTCCAAATCAGACCTGATATCACAGAGACCACATAGCGGGACTCCATTCAGGAGCACGTACTTGGATTCACATCATACGTTATCGTTTTGTTTTTACTCCTCCTGGGCAACGACCCCATCGATGGTAATGGCTGGTTGTGGAAAAAATAGCTGATGCTGTCTCAGGAGTTAGGGGCGTTGATGTGGCTTCAAGGGCGTTTTGGTGGTTTCATCCAGCATCGCACGAAGCTGCAGTCGGTGACTGGTGAATGCTTTACCCTTCCAGGTGAACGGGATACCGAGATAGGTCACCGTGTCAGAGGCGCTTAGTGAATGGACAATGTCCGGGCCGAATGAATAGATTCGTCGGCGATAGTAGTCACGTTGTGCTTATGGTCACCACGGATGACCATGAGTTTAGTCTTACGCGTGTTGATCTTCAGTCCGGATAACTCCAGAACACTAGCGGCGGCTGCAAGCTTCCCGGAGAGATTTTTGGCCAGGAGGATCAGATTCGTCGGCGTAGGCGAAACCGCTGACCAGTGTATCGTGGAACTGGTAGCCAAGCTCCGGATCGAGATAGAGCCAACACCTCATCCATTGCCATGATGAATAGCAGCGGCAACAGTGGGTTACCCTGGCGAACACTACGCTGGAACCGGAGGACGGAGTTTTCGGGTGTAACGGAGACGTTTGGGTAAGAGTCAACAATGTAATATGTTAGAGGTGGAGGAGCACCGAAAGCTTGGGCCGATCTGATAATGAATCCTGTGAGATAGAATCGAACGCTTTGGACACGTCAATAAAGTAGCCACACTACTACTACCTTGGTCTTTTGTGTAGTCTATTGTGGACTCTAATTGGAACTGTATGTACAAGCCTGTCCACTTGAACAAGTTCAAAGACGGACTACCAAACGAGCTGTAGGATCCCATATCACGAAACTGAAGCAGTTGAACATATTCAGCCCTGAGCACCGTCGTCTTTGGGAAGACATGATCATGATCCACAGGAATCGACCCAACCCAGCACATTCAAACAACCCTCTGCTACTAATTAGCGGCAGGGCTAGTCCCAGAAGAAACCACTTGAAGTGTAATGGGCCACTGAGCACCATTAGCCCCCATCTCACCTAACGTCTCAAGCCACCGGCTGAGTCGCGAGGCCCCAGTCCGGGAGACGAACCCGACCTACAATGACCAGCCCTTCGTGAACGAGCTTCATTTCTCTAAGCCAGGCCATCATCTTACGTCAGTCGGCCGCAGCGTCCAGGAGTGCTTGGTGTAGCAGGTGACTAGCTGGCAACCCCAATACATGGCCTAACCATCTAAGTATGTGTAAATGTAAGGATTAGACAAAAAAGTTCGACAATCACCACCAAATACCCGCTTCCTAACCTCTCATTGCTTACTCGCTGGTGCCACCCGATACGAGCGATCGAACGCAGACATCGGTGGTCAAATACCTGAAGACGGTTCACGTCTTTTACTCTGAGCGGCCACAGAGTAACACGGCCCTCGCTGTCGCCTCATATACGCGACCCTTAAGCTTCAGAGAAATACCTCTCTGTCGCCATAGGTGTCTTAGATTAGCGAACACCGCCCTAGCCTTGGAAATACGCGCTTCTATTTCATTCCCTACACCGCCACCGCCATTGATGCAGCTTTCCAGGTACACAAACCAATCAACAACCTCCAGGACTTCATTATCCAGCATTAAATCTACGTAGTCTTAGCGGTCTTAGAGGCACCTTGTACGATGAGGTCGTAAGGCGCATTCCAAAATATTTAGCAGAACGCAAAATAGCGTCCAGCATTGTTCCCTACCGCTTGAAAATTGCCAAACAATAACACCTTGTCGTCAGCATAATCAAGATCAGTCAGTCCTCCACTTGGTGGGAGGTTCACGCCAGCATCTTGTGAGTGCCACAAACAGTTCGTCTATGACGAAAATAAACAAGAATGGTGAGAGTGGACAGCCTTGACGTACGCCGCTCTTGGTGCTGAAACCGTAAACCCTAACCTGAGCTGAAGTATGGGAATAAAGCGCCGACAGTATGTTCACATACTTGGTCGGTACACCCCTGCGTTTAAGCGACTCTAAAAGTGTAGATCGATCCACCGAATCGAACGCACCTTTATAGTCGGGAAATACGGATAATTGTTGGCCGGCGGTACACGACACTGCTCCAGAATTCACTCCAGCATCTTGTGAGTGCCACAAACAGTTCGTCTATGACGAAAATAAACAAGAATGGTGAGAGTGGACAGCCTTGACATACGCCACTCACATACGCCACTCTTAGTATTGAAACACTGTAAACCCTAACCTGAGCTGAAGTATGGGAATAAAGCGCCGACAGTATGTTCACATACTTGGTCGGTACACCCCTGCGTTTAAGCGACTCTAAAAGTGTAGATCGATCCACCGAATCGAACGCACCTTTATAGTCGGGAAATACGGTGATTGTTGGCCGGCGGTACACATGACGCTGCTCCAGAATTTGGCGAAAGAAAAAATTCGATCAATACGTCTCCCAGGATGAAACCTTGTCTGTTCTTCCCTTAATGTCTGTCTCCCGAGCTGCAATGAGTCGACGAAGTATAATGGATGTCAGAACCCTAGTAATGACTGGGGTCAAACTAATCCTCCTATGGTTTTCGCAAGAGCCCCGGGCTCCTTTCTTAAATATGGGAACTATTATCGAGTGACCCCAGCACGGAGGGATGGTCTCCGTCGTCCACACAAGTTGAAACAACTGAGTCAATGCCTCTACTAACGCCTTCCACCTTCTTTGAAAAGTGTCGGCACGAGATCATCTGGACCAGCAGCCCTATTACGATTGAGAGCCGAAATGCAATTGCGGACCTCAGTCTCTAGTGGGTGGTTCCAAATCTATCGACCAGGGAGCTAGATTGCAAGTTTGTGACGGTAACAAAGTGAAGTCAGCTAAGTTAACCCTCAAAGTATTCTACACAGCGCTCCAATCTTCTCAACCTACTGTGCATGAGTATGCTGTCTGCCTTGCCGATGGCTTCACTGACAGACGGTTGTCATGGACCAGTAGCATGGATAAGCTTGAAGAATCCGCCGGTGTTCACTGGAGCGAAAGCAGTTTCTACCTCTTCAACTTTCTCCATTATTCAAGCCTCACGATCAGTAATTAGGCTACGCTTCAGCTTTCTATGAATATCTCCCTTAAACTGGTTACATGAACCGTCAGGAGACACGTTCCATCTGACATCTAACGACTCCATGGATTCCTCTGAAATCCAACGTTTACCTAACCCATGAGCGCCCGTGTCGCATGTTATAGTATCTGCTTCATGAATGGCCCGTGAGATGTGGACCCAGCAGCTATTAGGATCATTGGATGAGAACTACTAAACCTATCCGTATCCCTGTGTAATCTCCATCAACGTACTTCTGGCTCCCCGACACCGATATTTCCACAGTACACCCCGCGACGGATGCCCATGTTCACGTCCTCCTCCTCCTCCTCAATACCGAGAAGTTCATCTGCAATCAACCTGGTGAACTCATTGAACTTACATGTCCCTCAAGCTCATATGACGACCGGCCGTCCAAAACGTTGGATAGTCAGCCAATTGTTGGACCCTATTAAACGTGTGCTGACTTCTATATGAAAAAAACAGCTGGCAAAAACGGATGTGGGTTGGACGTGACATTGTTCGGGTTTGCGAAACATTATGACCAGTTCCAATGTGGCAGGTAATTAGGAACGGGAATTAGAGCCTCAACAATGCAAAAATGGCATTCGCGGAAAGGTTATTTGAATAACTCACGGAGTAGTTCAAATCCTTCGTAAACAACGTTCGTTCCAGACAAATCTATTGACTGTAGTCTTAAATCACCAACATATTCATGAGGCAACTCAGGGGGCAAACCAGCAAAGCGGAAAAACCACTTATCACTACCAACAAACTGCACTCGTCCTCCGATATTACAGACCATATGGGCAACTGCGAGGTCCAAACCCAAGTGTTCTATTGTGTGGTTGGATATTCTAGAAATTAGTAAAATTTTATAAGTTAGCTTACATCTGTCTCAACCTATTACGCTGCTTCACTTTCTCATGCACCCAGCGTCGTAAAGCAGTAAAATCGAGATCATGTTTGTAAGTCAGCTTCATTTGCAACGTGACAAACTGATCACCCATTGGCTCCGCTGACGAGTCAACTAGTCCAGTGAATATTTTCACCGACTTGCCATTGCGTAGTACTTCTCTGGTTTCGGGCTTGCAATATAAGGACCGCGTGAACCCTTCATTATCTTTTGAAAAAACACCCGAAGTTAGATCACGCTTGTAGTAAAGGCTTTCAGCAAGCCGACGAAACGGCCGAAGATTCGGGTAGCGCATTAATTGAACATGCACTAGCCCAAGGTCAATTAATTCAATGGTTTTTCAGCGATTTGTTCACGGGTTCGAGGTTGGGGACCCAATTCACCCGGATCCAGTCAGTTTGTCCGTTTCGATGTCAGCGGTTTTCTGTTGACCTGAAAGGCAGTCATTGAAAACTGGGTGTAGCACCGCTCTTGGGGGTTACAGAGAATACCGAGAACACAGTGAAGTACTAATCTGATAGAAAAGAACAAAATACTAATCTAACAACTTTAAGTAAGTGAGAATCTAATAACACTTTGAAACGGTCCCTAGAAGAGCAGCTAACAACCTCTAATGGAAGGTCGTTCCAGTGGTTGATAACCCTGTAAGAGAGAACTGTTGCCTAAGGAAGGTTCGGGGTCGAAGCTTATGGAGCTTCTTGTCGTGACCCCTCCGACTGTTATCGACTACTGGGGTAAAGAATTGCTGCACGAGTCCTGTGCTAAAGAAAAAGTGCGTAAGGATTAAGTCACCGCGGAGTCTTCGAAACTCAAGTGGGTAAAGATCAAGAATTTCAAGACGAGACTCGTAGGAGAAATGCCGCAAGCCAGTGACCATTTTAGTGGCTACTCGCTGGACACGTTCGATGGTGAGTATGTCCTTTCTTCAAGCCGGTGTATACGACTTGATTAGCATACTCAAGCAGTGGTCGTATGTAGACCCCGTAGAGCGACTGAAAGGCATGTCTGTCTATGCGGGAAAGGCTCTTTTTATCATCCCAAGAGTCCTAAATCCCTTTTTGCGGCCATCTGATGGTGATAAGAAAAAGATAAACCGGTCGACAGCCAAATCCCTAGGTCTTTTTGAGGTCTACTTTCGCGATATCTATTACACTTTGTGCACCATGTATCACGAATAGGTTCCCGGAGTCTCCTCCGAGCGACATATGCGCACACTTGCTGTCGTTTAGAGGGAGACTCCAGTCATCTGACCAGCACTTAATACGGTCAAGGTCAATCTGTAATGCACTGGGATCACAAGCATTCCAGATTTTTAAGTCGTCAGCATAAAGGAGGGCGTTGCTAGAAATAAGGTCAGGAAGATCGTTGATATATATTAAGAACAATAACGGACCGAGTACGGATCCTTGAGGAACTCCAGCGGAGATCGGAGAAGGAGAAGAAAGGTCCGATCCGGTTTTTACTCTGAAAGTCCTGTTGCCAAGAAAGGATGCAATCCAGCGGAGAACCTCACCTTGGATGCCATAAGCCTCTAGTTTATGTACAAAAGGACCGTGTGGGACACGGTCAAAGGCTTGGCGAAGTCGAAGAAGATAGCATTCCGAGATATGGCCATTGTCTTCGGCGTCTGTCAGGCTATCCATGAAGATTAGCATATTGGTTATGCATGACCGGTCGGGAAGAAAGCCATGCTGGGTAGAGGAGAAGAGGTTATTGGAGAAGAAATGCTTAAGGATGGCGCGTTTTAACAGACGCTCCATTACCTTGCATGGGATGCTGGTAAGGCTGATCGGCCGGTAACTAGCAGGGGAGTGACGATCGCCTGCCTTAAAATAGGTGTGACAATGGCCTCTTTCCATGCCTCCGGAAGAGTGCTGGTCCGAAGTGTCTGTTTAAACAAACCATGGAGGGGCACCGCCAAACCAAGGGCCGCTTCTTTGAGGATCCGAGGATGGATCCCGTCTGGTCCCATTGCACTATAAGGATTGATCTTAAGCAAGAGATCCTGAACGTCGAGCACAGAGAATTCAGCTGTTAGGAGTGGGCATTGGAAATTTCTCCGCGGGAGAATCGGATGCCAGTTTGGCGGGACCACATTGTAAACTGCTGAATAAGTATTCTCTGAACGTCTCAGCAACCACCTGGGGGTTGGAGGAGGTTTTCCCGTCGGGAAGCCGCAGAGAAAGCGCCGAGGGCTTAGTTTTTCTCTGGCGGCGCATGTACTTGAAGAGAAAATTCTTATTCTCGCGGGCTACTAGTAGGATCTTTGACTGTATCCGTTTGGTGTGTTGACGGATTTCCCGCTTGCACTTGTTTCTTACACAGCGAAAGGATCTCGGAAACTCCAGCTTGCTCGTTAGCTTCTGCCCAAAAAATAGACGGGAACATAGGTCAAGAAGACGACGTATGTTCCGCAGCGGCAGTGAGCGAGAGGCGAACTTCCACAGTTTGCGAGGAATAAATGCCTCATCAGCTCCGCGAATGGTAACTTTCAAAAAAAAGGTAGTTCGAATTTCACTGAGTCAGACACAAGATTGAGTGTACTTAAGAATGTTTTTAGTGCGTCAAAGTCAGCCATCTGGAAATTTCTGGATGAAGTCTTTGTTACGGCATTTTGGAACCAGTAACAGATAAAATCGAAAGCTGGGTTGTAAACGGAAGTAAAAAGCTGGAGCTTTTGAGAATTCCGTATCTCGATGCGTAGAATCTCAAGGTCCTCAGCAATGGGCTGAAATGGGGAAAAAGGTGCAGCATCCGAACTAATGCAATATATGTTGGTCAAGGCGAGCCTTGAAAATTGTTACAGAGCTGGCAGAAACAACATGACCTGGTTAAGCATTCCAACCCTTGCAAACGCGCAGGGACAAAGCCATGTCTGCATTCTAGTCTGCTATGTTGGACCTCCAGTTTTACGGTTGGTGCTCGATGTTATGCTTTTCCCTTGTTGGGCATTAGCCGGCAAGGATGATCTGGGATGACCTGGTTGATACTAAGTCACCTCTAAGCCGACGATACTCTGAAGAGTTCATGTACAAATATTTTAACCTTTCCTCAAAGGACCTAGTTTTCAGACCCGGGACTGTCCTAGTGGCTCGACGTTGCACGGCCTCTAGGTGCAGCTTGTACGTTTGAAGATGTGGTGGCCAGGCAACAGTTCCATTCTCCAGATGCGGTCAAGCGGAACTGTTATGGAAAAAAATGAAAACAACGAGGGTTGAACTGGCCGAAAAGACGATTCAGTAACTCCGGGCTGTTGCTAGTCACTTTACGTTTGCTTTGGAATTCGCAGAGCTCGAAAGCGTGCGAAACAGTGG
>LOND01028457.1:11836-22009 GCA_014220965.1 Paragonimus kellicotti | reverse complement strand
TCATTACTTGTGTCAAAGTTCATTCCTGTATCTATGGTAGTATTCACGTGGTGAACATCAATTTAGATTACCGAGTCCCAACCTTTTAATGCAAGGAAAGCCTAAACTCCGTTGAAGGATTGCACTGATACTAAACTAACGCATGTCCACCATTTTGCTTTATGTACCAAAATCACTCGTGGTTATTACACGGAAACAGCGGTGTACATTCTGCGTGAAACGCTCAACTTGAGTAAGTCTTGGTAACAGGGTGAACGTGCAGAAACTACTAAAACATTGGTGGAATAACGAGAACGAAATTTTCCCAAATATACAGAAAAACAGACGATAAAACGGTGGCAACAGGGTAGTATGATTCTAACAAGCACCTTACGACTGGAACAAAGAAAAGCAATTCACTACAGGAGGAAGATGGGTTCTTATATGGCAAGATACAACAAACCGAACGGCGGAAAACACATTGCTCTTTTATGTACATCCAACTTCTGCGTAAATGTTTGTTAGTAAACCATATATCGTCATAATTAGACAATAATTAAGTATTCAGAATACGATCTGAAAGCATCGGGAATAATAGTAAACTACACGGTGACAAGAAATTGAGCAATCAGGAATAATCTGACTTCATATCAGGAGCTGAAAGTCATAAATATCACGCACATGGAAGCATTGTTAAACATTTTCCATAAGTCACACACCTGTCCCAAGTATGACCCAGCTCTCTAATCACTGATCGATACGAATCCACAACGTCCGTAAACATTCCAACTACTTGAAACGAAAGCCTCAAAAACGAAACGCGTATGTGCAAGCTGATCCTCGTTCTTGCATCATCTTCAGTCGAACCAATTATCCAGTTGTTAATACATCATTATTAAGGTGATGAGTGTTGGAATGTAGTATTACATACAAGCTGTATCACAAACCTAATAAGTTCACGATCTCATAGCAAATCAGTGGTCGGAGAAGCATGCAGAAAACTCTGAATCCGTCATCATGCATTTCCCGCAGCATCGGGATAAACTGAAGACATATATATTTTACAAGTCAAGGAAAATAACAAAGAAGTTTAATCACACATCACCTGGGCCATTACATAACAACAATTAACCTGCTGACAAATTCACTAAACATGACCTAGTCAGATCTTTTTAGCTATTTTCTGTATAAGACACGTTATGCCTGATGGGAGTTTTGGCCATTGCACTTCTGGGTTATAACTACACAGAAACTAAGCCAAAATGTTTATTCCTCTGGAAGTCCAGTTTCATGTCGGGTGTATATAAATGGGTCATGACAAGCAAAGTTTTCATATGAGCTTGTACCATACGTGCACTGGCTCGTTCAGTCGACTGGTGCAGTCAAAAATGGGAATAGCCACTTCAACTACGCTCTGTTATGAGAACATCATAGATTCCGTAGATATTCACGGCTATATGAACTCTTATGGCAGTCGTACGCCTCCTGATTCGAGCAGGACAAAACGGAATATCGAAGGCCTACTGACATCGAACTTACTTCTAAGTAAAACAAGAAAATTATAAGTTGTAACCAAGTGACGTTTGTGTACAGAGAACAAGCGTTCACAACTCGCGCCTTAAAAAGCGGCAGCGTAGACAATTAAGTTGAACGGTTCAGAAGCGAAAAGAACAGAGCCAAACACATCAGTGAGATGTCATGGTGATAAGAGTTTGTGCTGTATCATACATGTGACAAAAACTGTAAGCGTTCACTTTAAACTCGCACGTACTACACAAACAGACACATCGACCGATATAAAACACGGGCTACTCGGTCGAAAGAGCAACTATGTGCGAGGCGATTAACTGAATTCAACATTAAGTACGTTCACATGCAATGGGTGTATCGGTGGTGTGGTGAATGGTGAGTTGGCATGACGTCACAAGATCGAAGGATCGGATCACTTGTTAGCCGTTTTGTCAACACGTTACTCACAAAATTCAAAGTAGTCGGTAATTAATGTTCACTGATTCGTATCAGAATCGGCCGATACAGTTTCAGACATTAACAGATAACAAGTAGTAAAACAGCCACTTCCTCAAAGTAAACTTCATAAAATCGGTCAACCTTGCGTGTGGAGCTGCCACATATTACATAACGGCGACATGAAGGTTACATAATCTCAATTGGCTCTCCAGCTGATAAACAGCAAACTCGACTGTGAAATGAGGGAAGAAAGGAAGGAACCAATAAAAAGTACATCGATGAGTAAGAAAAACCATTGCCTGTTTCAGTACGGTACTTACCAAAAACCAAAAACAAACACACAACAACAAAACCACAGCAACAAACAACAAAACAAAAAAACCAAAACACCAAAACAAACAACAACACCAACCAACAAAACCAAAAACCCACCATCAAATACACACATGTACTCTCTAGCAGTATCCGGTCTGCGACTGGTTCAACGGGTGAATGGTCAGTCATGAGACGATGATTTGTTTGACAGCACCCTGTAACCGGTCTAGACGGATTTTCTTTTTCTATTGGCTTGGCACATCGTAGATGCAAAGGGTTTAATCGTATGGAGATTAGTACTGATCAGTGTATTGTAAACAAACCAAAATCCCGATGGATTGATCTCTAGGAAGGCGCCGAGTTACTGAGGTTCATAAGTTGCTCAAACGAATGGATAAACGGCAATCGGGCATTCGACGATGTTAATATCAAACGTTTGTCGCCATGTAACCGGCCGAGTATGACGCGAACTGAGTAACTTCACGCTTACTGAACTCACATTCGGACAAGAGGTTGCTGGGATTCCAACTCATAAGCCCACTACTTCTAGTCAATCAACCCACCGTTTAACTGCCTTAGACCCAAGCTCTTTCTGTCCAGGAGAAAGCAATTATTTCCATTATGTAGGTTCGGGCAACCCAAAGGTGGATAACCACGTACTACTCCATCACACAATAGGCAGCACAAGAAAATCTGAACACAACCAGAACAATCGTTACGCATGCATACAGTTCCTGGACTGTGGTTATGGACCTATGAGCACAGCGAACCAAATGCAAACAGACAATACTATTCAACGGAACAAAATGACAACCGTGATGTACACAAACCTCGAGAGAACATAATCAATTATCCACCACAAGAACCAACCAATCAGACGAGCAATCAAACTCAGGCCGTTTGTCAGGACCACAGAGGTCGCCTTACTCTCATTCCGATTAAGATCAAACAACAAAGCTTGCAGGAAATTCCATTTGAATCCCAGTAGACAATGCACCGTGATAAAGTATACAGTTTGAAGGTATGATAGTCAAGAATGCAGTTTTGTGTGCACAGAAGCGAACACTAAGACAGGTAAACTGAAAGCAAGTATTTTAGTAGTACAGTAACAATATATATGGCTCTAGATCACTATAATTTGGACCCAAAAAGCAGGAACTCGTGGTGAGAAAAATGCCACAAGTTTTGCAGAGTTCTGAAGTTGTTCTGGTAACAATAAAACCATGGATAAAATTGAGCAGGCGGACATGTTACGAAAATTGACCGAGCGTGAAAGAGATGACGACATAACAAGCAGGACAAAAACTGAGATAGTCACCATGCTCGGATGAAGCATGATACCCACTGTACACAAATTCCACGCACCGGAAACCAGTGGCAGAATTACACTGATGGTGGAAACTGATCTTTGGCCATCAAATGCTAAAATTACCACCACAATTCACAAAATCTGTTTAAGCTGAAGCAACCAGTATCAGGGTGCCAATACTAAGCAGATAAAAATGTCAGCAGCAACTGACAGAAATGCGGCCTTCCGTATCTCGTTCCAGTGACCATATTTGCTTCATTAATCACCAATTCAAGCAACTGTAACGTATACATCATTGAACCCGATTAGCCTTCACCTACCCTGACGCCATCAATCAGGCGGATCATAAGGCCTTCAGCCCGGCAGATGGACATGATGTACAAGTTAAGACTTGCAAACGGAACAGGGCTTCATCTCTTTGGTAGGTGATTACATTCACCGTCGATCCGGAATTAGTGAAGTTATGAGTGACGAAAAGGTTCACTTATCAACAACTAGATCAGGTTAAACATTCCGAGGAACAAGTCGACTGACCCCTACCGAAACGCAATGATCAGTTACCAAGCTGCAGATGACCCGTCTGTTGAAGGTAAAAACGATCCTGGAGCTTAAGTCGTGGAAGCATTGCAAGGTCAATTATGCTCACTTTCCTTATCCAAAGATAGTGACGAAAGATTGTACCAGAGCTGAAAGCAGTTTTCGGAGAGTTAAAGAAACTATGGACGCGCCTGGTGATCAACCATCATCAACAGATATTCCACCTGTCAATTTGCCAACATCAAGTGGAATGATCGTGTAAGCCACATGACGATTCGAGGACACAATTCCAAAACGATCAGATATGCGCGAACGACTGAGTGGATAATTAAATTTCAGTCTGTGATGGTCAGATTATGTGCTCCGTATGCCAGTTATGCTTTCAATTCACCTGGCATTATTAAGCTAGGCCGTAAATAGTTAGGTAAAATCAAGAGATGGTCGGAAAACCACATGATCATGACATATGAAGTCCCTTGGCTGATCTGTTGGAGTAAAGCGAGTGGACGCTGCTTATCAGATTAGGAACCTCGTGACCAATCAAATCGTTGATCAAAACGGTAGCTGGCGACAAGGCGCTCGCATCTACAACGCCTCTCCAGATTATCTTCTTTCATTCATACTTCCCATCAGGTAAAAATGTTATCCTAGAATGCGCGCTGTCATTATTGCAATGAACAGCCGCTCGAGCCAGAGTACCACCTTATCAATCACATGATCGCTGCTTCGATTTTCCATCGCGGAGTAAAGTTCCTCCTACCTCGTATTAAACATCAGTGAACTGAAGAAATAATGACTGAATTGTGCAATTCAACTCAAGCAAAGCGACCGAAAGCGAAATGATTGATTTTTTCGACCACGAGCGGCCGCATCAAGTGATAGCAAAATGAAATTATTCCCACTGTGGTAGTATGACCTAAATTCTCAAAGTCAAGAGAAACGCCCCCCTTCAGACACTCAGATGATCCCTAATTTGGATAGGACAGTCTACTTCTCACACTCCATACTTTCCGATTCTATTTGTCGCGAAAGCTGTCGTCAACCGTAGGTGATTTTCAATTTGAGTCTACCAAATTTCTACACTGCCTATTACTACTGTAATATGCTGCTCAGCAGGTTTAATGAACAGTGAGGCTTCGACATGATTCAAAAGTCCTAATGGCGGATTCATCGACTAAAATTAGCAGGCAGTAACTGCAATGAGATTGGACTGGAGCGGTTTCTTGATTGGAGAAGGTTCAGCCAATCAGTGTTCGCACACAAGCTGCTACAGACGGAATTATGGTCAAACTGGCGCCAACCAATCATAGACGGCGATCAGCTGCTGTTGAATGCGTATCTGTTTCAAACAACCGAGTTGCTAGATGCAAGGTCGTGGAACAACACAGCAACAAACTGGCCAATCAAAACGCGAGGACGCCTGTCGCTTAATAGCAGTCGTAAATACTGTTGTTCCTCTATAAAAAGGTGCTGTTTTCCAATAAATTGAGATTGCTTAGTGCCAATCAGATTCTTATTTTGATTTTTTTAAATTGGGTAACTCAGTACGCAGCAGTAGCTGGCTCCTGTCGGGCCGATTAGATAACTTGAACATTATGCACAAGCGAAAGCGGTTGAGCGTTCAGATATGACAGTGCAGTCATGACAAATATGAATTCAACGGTACACTGACTAGTACGGCTACCTGAAAAAGGCATAAACGGCGTTCGAATGTCGGTTTTGACAAGAATAGGCACTACTGATGAGTTTTAACACAAGCAAAGTCGAGTGATCCATTTCGAAGGTGATTGTCAGAAAAGTTTATATGAAGACGAAAGCCACGATCAAACATAAGTTGTGTTCATTCAAGTTAAGAAATTTCTGGGGAAAACTCCGTGGTCTAAAATAATAGCGTACGACCGGGATGTTGCGCGGTTCAATTTGATAATCTGTCACCTGTTTAAAACTTTAGTGCTGTTGTTTAAGTCACAGAAGATTTAACTGTCTCCTAGTCAGTTTCATGCGAAATATTTAAGCAATACGGAATCGGACATATTTGTCGTTTGGCAGGCGGTTTCGCAGATGGAGCGGCTGGTTCCTCAGTTTACAAGGAGCTGCACGCACAAAGATGCGAACGGCGAGTTGAAGGCAGTCTTGAATGTAAAAAGTCGCTCTGCTGCCAGAGATACTTGAGTGGCAGTATTAACAGTTTCTGCATTCATAGTCATGGATTCTTGTTTTAATTACGACAAGTCGACAGTATTCAGCAGACTTCAGTAAAGATAAACAACTGATACACTAACTAATGCGCTAAAGCAGACGATAATATACCAACCACTTAATTCGATCATAGGGTCAAGCAGATTGGTTTAAAAAACCATCAAGGAACAGAATATAAAGAGATATGAAAACGTACTGCTCTCCCGGTTGTTCACTAACGAAAATGCCCTGAAGGTATGTAAGAAGAATAGATGAAGCGTAAACTACCGGAATCACGTTCACGATACCAAACATGATAATTTAGTATGAAAACCGATGTCGGATTTGAAACCTATCGGATGGATAAAGTTCTCGCAAGCAGATCCCCATGAAGCAATAATAAAGAGAAAACAGCGAAATAACTGTAATCCAATGAAACTTTGCAAGCGTGTGATTGGTAACTGACGGAATTGCCAATGAGCCAACAAGCTGTCTCTTATACAAGATACGAAGACATAAAATAATGAGGGGTAAATCGTTCGCCAAAGAATAGGATGTACTACGGAAACGAGTAAAAGAAAATAACAACCACGTCTGTCAGAGACGATCGGACACGCTCAAAAATCGAAAGCGAGATGCGCAAACAAGGTTAAGATTGCATGTCAACGGTTTATCAAGTGGAAGTCAAACCGACGATTATAAAATTACCACAGTGTCTCATATGATTCGCCAAGCTGAGATAGCTGGAATGAAGCAGTTCACTACCACGATAATACGAACACACTAAAATCGTGATCCCCCAGTGTCGTCCTAGCACGTGTTGTTCAGTCAGTTTCATAGGGGTCAGATTGCAAACTCAAGACAATTCGTTTCAAATTACTAGAACACAATGAGTTCAAACCCATCATCGGGAAGGAATTGTCTGACATTCTCAAGGAATATGACGTTGGACTGTCACCTACAGTTCTGTTAGACTGGTGCCTTTGAAAACGTTAGAAATTCGGGTGTCGACCAAGATGCCATGCTTACTTTTCACGAAAAGCTCCTCAAAGCAGACATCGCTGAGCAAAAAGTGTCCATTCAGATCATCTAGTTTTTCCGCCTCAGGTAAAAGACAAAAAAGACTCTGCTAACTGATGGATCGTGTAACTTTGCACTGGACGGCGCGTGTATTCAAAAAAAACAGATGCACTTGCGATGTTTCTGAATCGTACAATAACACTAAACATTGTAGCATTCCAATCTGGAGCAGGTACATATGAGGAAGGCAGACGGGTCTGCAAACACTGGCTTCTCGGGAGATTACCAATTCGAAGGCTTGAGTCATCTGCACAGGATGACAATAGTAAGCGTCTTCGATACATCAGCGGTTTTAATAATGCTGTGCTTGATCATGAAGGTTGCATCCTTCACAAAAATATTCATCGGCGATTACACAGAGATTGAGCGCGACAGGGAAAGAGACGAATTACAAAAAAGTAAATACAAACAAGTTTAGAGTATACAATCTTCATAGAGCACAGCATGATCCAAAGCCACTTATTAGATCGATAGATACAAAGACGGAAATGAGCACTAATTGATTATCACAGACGGATGAATACATAGAGATGTCCTGGAAAGCAAGTTGATCTAAACATGTTGTAGACATGACGTCCTGAAACTCACCTTGGCCAGACTAGCAGTAAACAAGACACATTCGTAGAGATTTGCCATTGTGGATAGAAATATATCTACGTGCGGTCGTTTGAGCACATAGACACGATGCGTGACGCCGTCTATTTCGACGCCCACTTTGAAATCAGCATGTTCAACCATTGAGTATAGACGTCTGTTGTGTCTGAAAGGTGTATCGTTGATTCTGATACTCGCCACATCCTGAGTCGTACAGTGTTGATCGGAAAGTAATATCACGCGCCAACTCACTTTAGCGAATAGGGAAGCGTTTAACAGGTTCGGAGATGATAAGAACCAAGAAAAAAAGAGAAAGCAAAATAAGAACCACTTTAAGCACAACTTGACGCAAGTTGTAAGTGCATCGACAAGATGTTGCACTTGACCACATAGAAGACGTCGCGTGACTTTGCTGTATGCCTTATTAACTCCACAGAAAAGAAGTAGACAAACTTACGATATGGTTTTTTAGCTATAAACTTCACTTCCACATGATGGTAAGAATCAGTAGTGTATCATTCCAGGATGCATGCCCTTCTGTTACAGTGACGTCCACGACTCAACAGCGAGCACGTACATGGGTACACTTGCTACAATGATCAATCTGAGTCAAACAAGTAAGCCACTGCGAAATTACATTTCCGATCCATAGTGTCGGATGAACCATAAGAGTAAAGTTAAACCTGCGTTTAAATTCAAGTTGAAAACACTCATCATTGCCGCGACTATTTCCTTCATCGTTGTCTACTTGAATCACCTTATTTACTGTCATTCCCCAGGATATTTTTTAAATTCCGGTTCGAAGACATACACTCTGTCACCGTGATAGCTGTGATGTACCGATAATGAAATTTGCTGTCGAACGCCTGTTTATGCGTCTTGGGACATCACGCGTAGCAATTAATTCATTGCTCTAAAAATTTACAGGAAGACCGCAACTGGCAGTTTTGCACATGAAAAATTCTCCATACGGGTGCATCCTGCCCTGATACAATAGACAAACAGAAGGCAATTTTTGTATTTCATCCTCGGAAAAGCAGAAGTCGTTGATCACATAAGTGAACGTGATAAGAATCGATAGTGAAATTGGAAATTACGATAAAACCTTACCAACAACGAATGACAGCTAACTGGTTTATAGGTGACCACCAGGATATGCAAGACCATTTACAGTGTGACAGCAATGTTCTAGTGTCAGAAATTGATGTCTGAGTGTTCCATGACTATGTAAAACAACCCCAGTTTCGATACATAGAAAGGGCGCAGATAAGAATTAAACCACAGTTACTCGTTTAAACCAAAACATCCAAGATCAAAGCGACCACACCAAACACAGGCAACCAACTTACAAATGAGGACCAGGCGGCGTCTGCTGCAAAACTTTGCCTCTGTTTTTGTTGCCTAGTTTCAGGAAGTCCTTACTTCGCAGATGACTCAGATAAACAGCAAGCTGGAATTTAAAGCTTATACCACTGAACCGATTAGACACCACATCCTACAACACTCCCGGTCACACCTTAGGTGAACTACGAGACACAGTCCTGAGAGTGAACATGACTTAGGGCCCCAAAGTAACGACTGGCTGCATACATGTCCAGCTGTCGAATCACAGATTAACTACCACGTACCTTACGTCAGTGAGCTGGCATAGAATCGTAAGCGGTGGACTGGCAATTTTGAAACATGGCTCAAGTACCTAGATTAATACGTGGTAAGATTTGGATAAATGAACTTAGTTAATCCACAACACCAAAAACCGGCCCACTAATTTCCAGGTAGCGTAACCATGCCAATATCAACGGATGCGTGCAAATGTACGCAAACACTGATGGTCAAGCATCTCACTACGACTGACATACTTGATATCACCCACGTTTGTGTCAATTACAACAATTATCGTGATTCAAACGAACGACGAAAAACCAGGAGGACGTTCAATTTTGCAGGGCAGGCCAACCACAATATTTAGATCATAAACCATGACGATTACATCCTTTTATAGGCGAACTGAGTTAAATTTCAAGAAGTTTTAGATCATCTCATCGGCGTTGAAGGTAATAGCACCTGCTGACGCTCATAAGAGCTGACAAAGATGATTGATTTAGAATAGTAAGTGATGAGGGAAATCCTGAATGTAGGTTGTACACAAATAGTCCATACAATAAATATCGGTAGAACACTTGTCCTATCAATTTTTTAAGCCTAAAGGTCGC